>BHFT01036638.1:0-31190 GCA_004320025.1 Laticauda laticaudata | reverse complement strand
GAGAAAATGAGAAAAAAGATGGTTTTTTTTTTTTCTAAGTTTCAAGAAAGTAATGATATTTAGATATGTGTGAAAAAATTGTCAATCCTTCTTCAATTGCATGTAGATGTGGTGGCTCTTATAATGTAAGCAGAAGGTTTTTGTTCTATAAATTGATTTCATGTTTGAGTTTGAAATTTTATAATGGATGATACATTTGAGGGAGCCACAGGATAGGAAAGGCTGGACAGTAGTAGGATTCAAATATTTTTATCAGTTCTGTGGGGTGATTGTGGGCGTGGGGAAGGATAATGTAAAAATTTAGTCAAGGTAGTTTCTGAGTTTTCAAATTCATCAAACTTTCAGCAAAGTTTAAGACTGGTCCAGAATTGCATGAAATTAATATGGTCTGGACATAAAAATACAGGACAACTGTGTAGGAGATGATTTGTTTTTAATATGCAGTATACAATTTGACATAGTGGTCTATTTCTAATTTTTTTTTTGTAGGCAATGTGCCAGATAGAGTGTATTGAAAGTATATGATTCTAATAAGCAGGGTGTTAGAATTTGGCATCTCTATGTCATAGTCCAAGCATTTTACACTGTAGCTAGTGAACTTTCTTAAGAATCCCTTAAGTTATTTTGGAGAAGCTTAATTTAAAAATGTATTGGTTCAATGATTTATGTACGAAATTAATCTCATATAATTATCATACAGAAGCTGATCGATAGGAGATGAGTATTCTGTGAAAGTTTGTAATTTAAAAGACTAATATGAGTGGGATATAGAGGAAATGAAGAAAGCAAAAATTAAGTAACGAGAGTATAAAAAACAAAAAAAAACCGTATATATTATATTATATATATATTATATATATTTAATTATTTTATATTTTATATATATTATATATTTATATATATATATTATATATATATCTATATATGTTTCTGAGGTTTTCGCGAGTTTATTTGTTGTGGATCTTTGTTTTGGGTTTTAGCGTAGAATTGGAGTATTAGGGAAAAAGTTGATGAGTCTCATTAATATTTAGGTTGTTTTTAGATCTGTGTTACTCAGAGTAATGTGAGATTGCAAGTGCATTCTCTCTTTTAATGCTAGTTGGGGGTGTGACATTGATTGGGTGGGGTTTGGCATGTGTTTGATTGGTAGGGGTTGGGCTGTGTTCTGATTGGGTGGGGGTGTGTTTCCTGATTGTGGCTGGGAGGTAACACAATAAGCAACTAGGCAACTAACTAACAGGAACTAATACTGAAGAAGGATAGGGAAAAAGCAATCAGAACCAGCAATACCAATCAGACAAGCAAAACATAAGTAAAAACTAGTTAAAAGAACGAGTGCAAGTCACATTACTTGAGAAGAAGAGTGAAAAAGTGAAGATGATGAATGAGACTTCTGAAGTTGCTAGATATTCATTCTACGCCGGGAGAACCGAATAACAGAGCTCATATATATATATATCTATATCTGCTGATGATGGAGATTGAGATTGCTGAAACGTTGTGCTAAATTTAAAGCTAAATGACGTGGGATAATACGAAGGAAGCCTAACCGTAATTATATATATATATCTATAAATATTTTATTGTAGAATATTTCATACAAAGCTGATTGATGGCAGATGAGATTCTGACTGAAAAGTTGCTATTTAAAAGATACATGTAGTTAGGAAGCTTGAAAACAAATTATCTAATATTATATTATAATTATATTTATATATATATATATATTTTATTATATGTGTTAGATTTTGGATGCCTTATGTTATGGATTGGGTTCACGCTTTTGGTTTTTAAATTTGAGGCTGGTCTACTTTATTGGATGGGAGTCATTTGCGTCTGATGTTATTGGTTGGAGTTTCGATTTGATTGGTGGTTTCTGGTTCTCTTCTGTCTGTTTTGGTGGCCTTTGTTGTGGAAACTCTGTTCTGTGTGGAGGATTTCCATGAGCTTTGGCTTCGTGTGAAAGACGGTTTTAATTCTGAGGAAGATAGGTTTCATTGGGATGCTGGTGGGTGTGTGTTTGAGTTGGGGTATCATGGGGAGTCTGTTTGTGCTCAGGTGTTTGCTGGTTGGTGGTGTGGAGATTTTTATTTGGAGAGTGCGCTTAAATGATTGAGGTACCTGCTGGAATCATCTCACTTTATTCATGATTTAAGGTCTTTTTCAATCTCTATGGTTTATGATGATTTGATGGTGAGGGTTTTTATGTGGTAGGGTTTTAGTGATTGAAGTTTGCATGTTGTGAATGTGGTTTTATGTGTTTGGAACTAGTGAGAAGGTGTGTTAGCTTTTTTATGTTTTTTGTGTTTTAGGCGGTACATTTATTATTCTCTTGGGTCTGTCATTTGTATGTGGCAGGGATGTCAAGGGAATTCGTATACTGCTTGGTTTTCCTTAGATAATTTTGTCTTTGGCGGTTTTTTTAAGGATGGTGCATTTTTTTTTGTCTGTTTTGAAGGCATTGATGTTGATGCATGTTGTAGTATTTTACTGATTTTTATTGTAGTTTTTTATGGAGGGAAGAAGTGTTCCATAGGTCTGTTGTATTCTAGGTTCTGTTATGTCTTGGTGTGTTTTTGTGGATAACTGGTGTTTTGTATTTTGTGGAAGCATTGGTGTACATATTTAGTCAAAGGAATGATGTTAAGTTTTAATCTGTTGTCTTTATTGCAGGCGTTTGGTTTGGTAATATAGTGTTTTAGACCAGGAATTTATCTGTGCTGGTGGTTGGTGGGATTGGATTGGAAGGTGGGGTTGTGTGTGTTTTTTTCTGGTTCCGGTGTGTCTAGTGGTGCATTGTTTTTTGATTAGATTAAGTACATATACGGAGGTATTGTTTTGTTTTTTAAGTTTCTGGTGAACTTGCTTTTGGGGTGTGTGATGTTTTTTAGTGTGTTTAGGAATTAGTTTAGGTTTTCTTTTTTGGCAAATAAAATATGTCATTGATTGTATTAGATAGTTTTGTTTGTGGGTGGGGATTTAGAAGGCTCTGGATTATCGAATCCTTCATGAACAGGTTTGCAATGAGGGTGAAGGGCTATTCAATTTGTTGTATTTCGTCTTTGTAATGTGAATATTGTGTTGGTTAGGAGTGTTTTGTTTAGTTCATGAGGTTTTAGTGGTTGGTATTTATTTTTGATGATTTTAGAGGTTTTTTATCGGCGATTGAAGTGAAATGTGAAAAGTCGAAATTCAGCGGATCTTCTTGTTACAACGTGTAGATTTTGATATTTATAAGAATGGTTATGAGTTTTTGTAATATGAAGCTGGGGTTTCAGCATGGGGCCTGTAGTTTGTTTTGACTTAAGTGTTTAGCTCGGTATTTGTAAATGCTGTTTTGGAGATTGATAATGGGTGAGAGGTTATGAAATATATTTTGTATTTTTTGGGAGGCAGTATAATTTGGACTTAGAAGATTTTTTACTTTGGGATGATAGTACCTGTTGGTTCTTTTGCTGATGTGGCTGGTTATAATTTTCTTCTTGGTTAATTTTTCAAGATATTGTGGTTGGGTATGTGTTTATAGTTTGTATGTGGAGTCTTGGAGTAGGTCTGTCATATTTTGTTTCAAATAGTCTTTCTAATCAATTACTATGTGGGTTACTTTGTTGCTGGGAGATATTTATTAAATGCTGTTATCATTTTCAGGTGTTTTGTAGTGGCCTATGAATTATATTTTTGAAATTTAATTTATTGGTGGTTTAGTTGTGATAAGATGTGGGTACCATGGTGCTATTCTGTCAGTTAATTGTATTTAATCTTTGGTTGGCCTTGGATTCTATGAAATATGATGAAATTTATTGGGATTTTTTCTTTGGGGTGATATGGAATCTGAATCCTTTGGGATAGGATCTGTTTCTGTTTATTGTTGAGATTTCTCTGTTGGAACAGTCAATATTATAATTGTTTAGTTTGTTGTGAGTTGTTGGGGGTTCTTGTCCATTTTATTTTTTTTAGTTTTTTTTAAGAGTTTTTTCAAATTTCTTGTTTAGTGGTTTAGTTTAGATTTCAGTTTGTAGCTTGTTTTATATATACAAAGTAGACGGTGGATCTTTTGACTGATAATTCAGGTGTAAGTGTAGCAAATCCTTTGTTTAAACTGATTTAATTGGGAATTTTTACCTGTGAACTTAATTTCTGAGTAGAGATATTATGTCTTTCAGGACTACGTTTGGGTAGCTGATGTGTTATTATGAATGTAATCTTGAAGCATGTTGGGTGTTGCTTGTTTGTCTTGCAGTGCATAGGAATTTAAGGTATATTAATATTCCTGTTTTTAACTCCCAGCTTTCATAGCTTTTGGATTGGCTCGTTTGTTTTCTGTAGAAGTCAGATATTTGTTTTTTTTAAGCCAATTTGCGGGTACTTACATGTGTGATGTTACAGCTTTTACGATATCTATATATTTATATTTATATAATATTATATATATATTTTTTTATATAATATATAATATATATTTATATATATATATATATTGTTTTTTTAAGTATTTTGCCGGGTTATATACATGTGGTGCTGTTAGCTTATTGAGTATTATCCACGTATTGTAAGTGCTTTTAAAGTTGTAGCAACGTTTAGAGATCTCATCTGCCATCATCCCAGGACTTTGTATAGAGTTGATTATGTAATAAAACATAATCTACTATATATCTATCAATCTATCTAACTATATATTAAAAACTCTATAAGAAGCTGATGATGGAGATGATTTTCCTGCTGAAGTTGCCTAACTTTTAAAAGATACCAAATGACAGTGGATAATACGTCCAGAGGCTGCATGTCGCAGCGCAGTCGACGAAAACGAAAATAACAAACATTATTAATATATTTTATTTATTTATATATTATATATATATTGGGTGGGATATAAGTTTAAGATTGATATCCAATGGATTTTATGGTTTTTCTGTAGATTTTTTTTTTTTTTTTTTTTTCTTTTTTTTTTTTCTGTTTTTATTTTTTTTACTTTTTCTTGATCTTTTCTTTTTTTTATTCTCCTTCACTTTAACTTCTTAAGGATGATATACCCCCCCCCCCCATTTACTGAACCTTTATCTTGCCTGCCCTCCCTCCCTCTCTCCCAGGTTCAGACTCAGTTCTGAGGCATGATGTATCTGGATTGTGTGTTCTTTAATGGAAAGGTAAAGTCTGCTCTTTGGAACAGAGAATAGCATTCCCCCTTTGGACAGGATCCCCAGCTGCTTGCCAGTTCAGCTTTGAGGTTACTCAGCGAGTGTTTCAAATGAATCGGTTTAGAGGGCTAGAATTTCCCATGAAAATTTTCCCTGTGTGTCTCTGTCTGCCCCTAACTTTTGTAGCACTTTCAGCAGTTTATGTGGATATGAATCAATAAAGCCCCCAGCTACACAAAGCCTTAAGGCATGCACGTCTGGGTTGAGATATTTGTTTTTGTTTTGCTTGACTTTTTTGTTTATCCCAAACAGAGTCGAAACTCTGAATAGGTGTTTATTCCTGCCAAGAAATGAGAATATGCCCTCCTCTCCAAATCCCTGCTGTGCCAGAAATGTACTGTATACAAAGTACCATTTTTATTGCAAATATTCATGAGGAAAGCTTGTGGATTTTAATGATGGAAGATTTTAAAGGAACATCTTTCTCCTTCACTTAAGCACAGTGCATTGTAGAAGTCACAGAAGAGCATGATCTGACAATACGGTGCCCTCAAAATAACTTTCGTTAGCTATCCCACTGAAATGGGACTGCGCTGCTCAAAAATAATTGTCACACAACAATGCTAGGCCAATAGGTCCCTTAAAATGCAAATGCACCTAGAAAAAGAGAATAACAATCCTTTTCCTCTTATGCTTTGCTTGCAAATGCCCCACATACACCTGTAATGTGGAGTTTCAGTGGAATAAATCAATCTACACCTTTTTTCTGGAAAAAAAAATAGTTCAATGACATTGTTGGGATCAGAAATTGTGATAATTGATCAGAATGTATTTATGCCACATAGAACTATGACTTTTCTCTTCCCCAACTCTTTTGTACAGCTATAGCTGCTTTTTTGTCACTAGCTGTCTTAATGGGTCTCCACTCCACTCCAGAGGTAGTGTTCAGCAGTTCTGGAGAACCGGTAGCGGAAATTTTGAGTAGTTTGGAAAACCAGCAAATACCACCTATGACTGGCCCCGCCTCCATCTATCCTCTGCCTCCTGAGTCCCAGCTGATCGGCTGGGTCTTCTTTTGTTGTCCTGCACAGGAGAATGGAGCAGGAAAGCAGGTTAGTGGGGTGGGGAGATTTTGCAGTATCCTTCCCCTGCCATGCCCACCAAGCCATGCCCACCAAGCAAGCCACACCCACCAAGTCATGCCCATCAAGCCATGCCCACAGGACTAGTCGTAAAAAAATTGAGTCCCACCACTGTTCCACTCCTATGATCCACAACTGTAAAGCCCAAGAAGGACTAGATCTAAGTTTTAGGATTATTTAAATTTTCAAATCGCACCCAGAATTATGCCAGTAACATTAGACCTATACATTTGATTCCCTTTATACAGAATAAATTAAAAATTCAGGAGCTTCTTTTTAACTAGAAGGATGACTAAAGAGGTTGCATGAGGCTGGCAAATAGCTACTTAATTTATATGTGAAATCAGCTGCCGAAATGCTCTTATCAAACTTTATCTAGTGAAGACACAGAGTTGGAATCAATTTGTGCCACAATATTGATAGAACTGATACTCTTGATGCATTTTCATACTAGATCATCAGACTGGCTTTTATATATCCTCTTATATGGTATCCTTGTTGTGGACGATACAAGCACAATAAAAATGGGGCAACAAACTGAAATTTAAATGCAGGATGAAAATACTAAAAATTACAGTGAGGGTAACTATACATCATTGGGGGAGGGAGATATGATAGTACTTCATCCTATGTCCTTGGGGGTAGGAAGCCATGAGTGACTGTTTTGTCAACAACTTTATTGCTACTCCCCCCACCAAAAAATGATTTTATGGACATCAGTGCTAAAAAGAATATTCAGCTGGAAAATATAATCTGTTCTCCTGAAAATAAAATACTGTTTGTTGAAGTGCAGCAATTATATTTCCCCAAATCAAAGTAACTTTCCTCTGAAGAGAATTCAGTCTCAATTCTTCTCTTCCTGCCTCAGGAGTTAGTGTTACTCACTCGTGATCAATTGGGACTATAATTTCATTGGTTGAGTTATAAGCTGCATGGGTATTCAAAAGAGAACCCCCAGTTTATTGCCATTTTCCTGATTACAGCAGCACAGTTTTCAGAGGGATTCATCAGCCATTTTTATTTGACTAGTTCTGATGGAATTTTCATTCCTTTCATTAGTTATAACTAAAGTTAGCTTTTGGATACAATGTTTCTCTGTCTGTCTGTCTCTCTCTCTCTCTCTCTCTCTCTCTTACACACNTCTTACACACACACACACACACACACACACCAGAGGTAGTATTCAGCATGTTCTGACCATTTCTGGAGAACTTGTAGCGGAAATTTGAGTAGTTCGGAGAACCAGCAAATCCCACCTCTGATGAGATTTTACAATATCCTTCTCCTGCCACGTCTACCAAGCCATGCCCACAGAACCGGTAGTAAAAGAAAAATAATTGAATCCCACCACTGGCATGTACACAGAACATAAGTGTAATCTTAACCAGATTCAGTCCATTATTCATACTCATTTGGCATTGGTCCGCTTCACTAATCTGTAAACTTTCTAACTATCATTTACTGTTATATTAAGGTTCTGTATCCGCTCTGCAAAAATCCATATGACCACCAGATGAGAGCTAATCCACCCAGGAAGTCTAACTCTTTGTTGCCACCTGATGGTTGTTCAGATCATTGCAACCCAGATCCCATAGCTGTAAGATATGCTTAAGTTTATTTGCAAAATGGGTAAGGGAAATTCTGTGGTTAGAACTACGTATTCTGTTTTTATCTTGGAGTTTTCTACAGATGTGCATCTGCCTGCACAGCATGAATGTAATGTGTAAGACATAATATATTTCTCACCCACTGAGTTGACCATAACATGAAGCAAGGTGAAATACTTACTTCAAACTGCATATTCCAGGGACATTATTTTCTTGCTTCCAATTGCCTGTTTATCATTTTAAAAAAAAGCAGGGAGAAGGAATGTTATGTGGAGCCTTTGCTTCAGGTGATAGCTGGCTCTGTTTATTTAAATACAGCCAATATCCTAGAACTTTTCAGAATGGTAGGACCATTGACATGTCTTGTCATATGTACATTATTCTTACAAAGTCCATGTTTGAAGGTAGAGGAGGGTTTTTTGCATGAAACAAAGTAGCCTGTGAATTAACTTCAAGCAGAGAGTGGTCAAAAAGCATGAATAACAAGTTACAGAAAAATGCTGCATCTGAAGCCAGTCTTGACTCCTCTCTGTTGTGCTGCTGCATGATTTTCAAAGACAGCATATTTGGCTTTTTGGGTCATGCCCTTTTAAAACCATGCCTATTGATATTGGCCTTGAGTATATTTGCTCATCACAGGAACATAACTCAGTGAGCTAAGGGATCTCAAGTGAGATTATCCTCTCGCTAAAGATAAGGAAACATACGAAATAACCCTTCATACATTCATTTCAAAGTAAATTTTGGTACACTCATTTGCTCATTACCACAGACACTGAACAAACATTTGTGTTATTGGAAAATAGTGTGAGGGAAGTCTTTGTTGTTGTTTTGTTAGTATCTCATGATACTGCATTTTGTGGTTCTGACATTTCTTGCTTTGTTGTCCATTGCCTAGAGTCACTGTGATTGACTTTATAGCAATAGCAGTCTGCTAGAGGAACGGAACTCTACCCAAGAGCAGAAGGCTCCAGGAAAAGACTATTCTGATTCCTCGTCTAGTCCAGGTTAGAAAGCAATCCAAAGGCCAATGCGCCAGTAGAGGGTGAATATTGTGAATACCATCAATCAAGGAATGTCAATTGGCTGAATCCAGGAGAAGAGCCTTCTCTGCTGTGGCTCCTGCCCTTTACACTCTGAGGTGAGGTTAGCTCTCATCCTCCTGACTTTTCCTAAGAGCCTTAAAACCTGGTTCTACCAGATGGCTTGGGGCCCCAAAGGGAGAGGTTCATACTTGAGGTGGTTGACTAGTTAAAAGCTATTCTCCCCTCACCAAACCTCAACTCTATTTATTTTATTTATTTGATTTGTCAATCGCTTACAAGATAATAGATATAAGTATAAAAACGAGTAAGAATACAAGAAATGGATACAAATAAATGGGGACAATAAGACAGGGACTCTCTTTGCTGTTAGTTGCAAAGCCATATCCGACCCATTGTGACCCCATGGACAGCATTCCTCCAGGCCTTCCTGTCCTCTACCATTTCTTGGAGTCCATTTAAGCTCACACCGACTGCTTCAGTGACTCCATCGAGCCACCTCATTCTCTGTCGTCCCCTTCTTCTATTGCCCTCAATCGTTCCCAGCATTAAGCTCTTCTCCAGTGAGTCCTTCTCATTAGGTGGCCAAAGTATTTGAGTTTCATCTTCAGGATCCTGCCTTCTAAAGAGCAGTCAAGGTTGATCTCCTCTAGGACTGATCGGTTTTATCACCTTGCAGTCCAAGGGACTCGCAGGAATGCAAATGACCAGCTGTCTGCAACGATTATAAATCCTTCCATTCCCCACCATTCAGTCAGAGCTGAAAAAGCTTATTGGATGAGAAGTGAAATGTCTTCAAAGAAAAACCAGAAAGTCCAGCTGCCTCCTGAAAAATCATCTTTGGAACAACTATGACCTGGAGGACAGAGAATCACCATAGACATTTGCAGGTGAGGTAGTTTGGGATAGCATATTTCTTGAGAATTACCCAGGATGTATTAGAGATTCTCTCTGGTATCTCCAAATGATCAGGTTGCTCGTTCCCAAAGTAGTGACAATTCAGTCTTGCATGATTTGTGCTATGTTTTCCCTCCTCTCCCATTCCAAGGAAGGTGAAACACACTCATTCCCACATTCTGTCTCATTTGTCATTCAAAATACCTTCTATTCCTCCAAGAGGATAGCCAGCTGCATACTTGGGATTATTCTTCTCTGCTGAGGCTACATGGGTGTAATTGGTCAAGCTCTGCAAATCACATCCACCAAGTCCCAAGAGAGATACAATATTGTACATTTCCCAGATTTTTACTATTGCTAGAATCCTGGGTCACCACAAGACTTCAGATGTGATCAGCTTAGGAAACCAGGCACAATTGCTGGAAAAGAGTGGTAACCTGGGATGTTGTTGTTATTTCTCCCTTTAACATTACAACTATTTCTCTGTTCCTGTATTTTAGTGGTTAAAGCACTAGACTAAAAACCTGAGACTATGAATTTTTGTCCTACCCTAGATACAAATTCATCTGGATGACCTTGGGCCAGTTACTCTTTCTCTCAGCCCTAGGAAAGAAGCAAGGCTGGTCATTTCTGAAATGTCACCAGAAAGCTGTTGGAGAACAGAGGACTTATACAACAGGACAGCAACAAGGACTGAACCTTCCAAGTAATTTTGTTTCTTTTTAAACACTGAGACGTGTATTTCACACTTGACAAATTTATTGTTTTGTCCAGAGTCATATTTTCCAGGACTCAGGAAATGTGACAATAACTAAACCGTTATGATTCTTGATCCTGTATTGGGGAAAATTAAGCTAGAAATTGCTAGGGAAGTCTTCGACAATCGTTCTCAAATTGCAAGGCCATCTGCTGGCCCTGAGAAATAGAAATTGGAAAATCCAGAGCCACTGGGGTAGTGAGGGAACTGGAAATTGTAACTTCTTCTGGTTTGCAACCTTCCATACAATCCATTCTCCCGTTCAAAGTAACCAAGGTTGTAAAAGCCAGCAGCTAAACAGCCATGACTGAGAGTAATAAATAAGAGAAATTCCTTCAGAGTCATCCAGAACCTTTCTTCCCCCACCAGGATATTTCCTGCTTCATACTTCAGTGGATAATTGTGTTGCATACACAAGTTGTAGTCAGGTTACAGCACCAGCATGTTCTGTAATTTTATACAGTGCCCCCAAACCAAACCTTTGCATAAGATGTTAGCTAACCAAATGGGACAAAATGCCTAATTGATTTGAACTGGGATTCTTATTTTTTTTATTAAAAAGCTGGGAGAAGGGAGGGAAGAAAGGGGAGAAAGAGAGAGGAGGAATAAGAATGAGAACAACTTTTCTGTCTCTCTCTCTCTCCCTCTTCTCCTCTGAAGGAAGCAGCAGTGTCTCCTTGCAGAACGGCAACCCTCAGGATACAGCAGTTGTCTTCAAATCTGTGACCATAAAAAATCATTATCTCTGTGAAATACAGCAATTTGGGAGATAATCAAACAGTGACCAGGGGGCAGAGCTGCCAATCTGAAGGATTATGCTCAGCCCACGCTTGATTCCGTCTGACCTTCCTCCCAGCCAGCTGTCAGCTTGGCGAAAACGCACATGGATCAACTCGGGGCACATTCATTAGACTGTCTTCAGTGAAGGAGTCATTTGCATAAAACCCCAGCTTTCTTAATTAGTACTTCATTTTTCCCTTGACTTATTTTGTGGTGGAGTTTGGCCTTTTATTTATTTGCTAAAATCTCTAGGAAAGAAAAAATAAGTGTAAGTGGCAATTGTATCTGGAGTAAGAAGATCTCCCCCCCCCCTCTTTTTCAAACAAGGGATGGGCCAAAAAGGAGAAGGCATTCTGATTTCCAGATTAAGTTTGTGATAATTAGGCTGCAAATTAGGTTCCTAATTACTATGTAAGTTCTGCATATTTCAAAAAGGTTGGTCAAATAAAAAATGAGTAATTGCATTCAAAATGTATCATTCCCAGTTTTTTAAATTCAGTATGTCCAATGTTTGGTTAAAGACATGCAAAACTCTTTACTTTTTAACTTCTAAGGAATGGGTACATGAATGAAATTCTGGGATCAATTAATACAATGTGAAAAATTAACATTTCCCTAGATTGGTCAAGACAGATAGATGATAGATGATGACAGATGACAATGATAGACAGACAGACAGACAGACAGATAGATGATAAGATTTTATTTTAATTTTATTTTATTTGGTTTGTCAATTGCTTACAAGATAATAGGTATAAATAAAAACATAGTTATGAATACATGGATACATATAAGAAAAATAAAAGAAACAATAGGACGGGGATGGTAGGCACATTGGTGCACTTATGCACGCCCCCTACAGACCTCTTAGGAAAGGGGTGAGATAGATAGATAGATAGATAGATAGATAGATAGATAGATAGATAGATAGATAGATAGATAGATGTCATCCTACTTCATAAAGTCACCATTAGGTGAGATGGGTGGTATACAAATGTGATGAATAAAAAAAATAAAAGCATAATGAGATAATGTTACACCTGCAATAAATTTCTAATTAAAAGATGTGTGAATTTGAATTGCATAATAATGAGCTAAAAGAAAAATATTTCTGTAGTATCATGTATTCACAATGCTAGTTGCTGCTGCCAGCAAATCTATACCTGAGTGAAGGAATGTATTGGAGAATTGGGAATAATTAACCAATTATATTCAAAGTTTATTTTTACCCTCACAAACCTTCCAATGCAGTGACAACCTCAAGATTTTCTCTACCATCCAAACCATTTATTCCAAATATCATTTCACTGTATCCAAGTAGTGTTCAAAAGTTGTATAAAGATGAAGCAGCCACTCCTCAAGATGAGAGAAACTCATGATTGCATAATTCTCACATGTAAGTGTATGGGTGGATAGATGTTTTTTCTTGAGCAAAATATTGTAGTTCTGGAAATTAGCAACTATATTTAAATTCATTATGAATGATTGACTGATTGATTGATCAATTGATTGAGCATATGCTATGAAGTTCAGATAACATATTACAAATATCATCAATTGTGATATATAGCTCCTTTTTGGAGGAAAGTATATAATTTCATTTATTCCTTTTGTTCTGGGGAATCATTGGGTTTTGTAAACATTCATTTTCTTTTTAAAAATAATTTGATTGAAGATTATAATTGCAATAAGTAAAAACAAATACAAACTAAAAGGAAGAAGCTACAATTTTAGTAGCTTTTCATCTCCTCTTAATCTACAACCAATGATCTCTTCATGTCATGTCCTATTTTGTATACACTTCAACCTTCATCTTGATCAACTTTTTAATTTTGATCAGATCTTTAGTCCATTAAAGTAATGTTGTAGAACTTGATTCTTTTGTTTCTTTTTTTACCTCTTCTTACAAGATCCATTCAGGCTTTAACAAAGCTCTTTTGTAAATGCAATATAAAAGAATTATCCAGCTGACTCTCTTGCTTTAAGATTTGTAATTCCCATTTTTTTTAACTATCAACCAGTTTCTTTTATGTGTACAATAAAATATCTTTTTCCATGTCATTCTTGTAGTCTTTTATTAGTAAACCCACTGTCAATGTCAACTCTGTTTCTATTTTGTAAGCTAAAGCTTGTTCCTCTTCTGCCATTTCTTCAAAAACTGTTTTTTGGACACAATCTATCCATAGAAACAAACACTGCTATTGATATTACCTTCTGATTCAATTTTTCAAAAGTATCCTTCAGTATTTACAATGTTATAATATCGTATGTCATTCTGCAGCTATTAATCAAGTTTATTTATTTTTCTCCTTTAATCAAAATTTTTATTTTGTTCTAGTTCCAAGTTAAAATTGCTAATCTATTTTATGTCTCGAAAAATGGCAATCTCCCATCCTTTCTTTGGAGAGTATCAAAAAATGGTCTTCTCACTGGCTCTTCATTCTTTACCATGGACATCAGTTCTGCTTTTCATGGAGTCTTCTTCAGTCCAGAATGGAAGAAATCATCTCTGACCGAATTTCTTCCATCCTCTAGAAGAAGCTTCATGGCTTCTTCTTCGTGGATGAAGAAGCTTCGTGGATGAGCTTCGTGGATGAGAAGCGAAACATCTTCAAAGAAAAACAAGTCCAGCTGCCTCTTGAAAAAGCACCTTTGGGTCATTTATTTTTTTACCAATAGGGTGGAAATTAAAAGGAGAACAATAAAAATGAATATTTCAAAAAATGCTGCTACAATTGGGAAGAACTGCATAATGATCTAAAGAATATCTCTCTCCTGCTATATTTGAACAATAATTTTTCTGCCAAAAGTCATACTTGTAAAATTACTTAGAAATGTGGATAATTTATACAAGTCTATGCATTTAATTTTCCATTTTTTTCCTCCACAAACTAGCTGTAGGTTAATAAACAAACCGTATAATAAAAAATGCATAGACAGAAGACTTGGTTTCACTTGCCCATGACATTTGCAAATGTTATAACGGTCATCTCCTCCTCCTCTTCCTCTCCTGTTTTTCTTTTCTTTTTCGACATATTTTTTTTTAAATAATTTATTTCAATGCCATTTGAATTAATTGCCATTTGCAAAGCATGAGCTATCCTCTGTTAGGAGAACAAAGATTGTACAATCTTCTTTCACAGTTGAATTTTATTTCATTTTCCTCCTTCCCTCTCTTTTAAAGTAGCATTTAAATGTAGTGACTGCTGCTTAAATTCCTTATTCTACCCAGCTAACTAATGAGAATAATTATTGAAGTATTTTTCACTGTGAATTGTCTACTGAAGGCTCCAATAAAAGCACCAATCTCATTTTCAGTCAGGGCAGGGAGAACACCAAACTGGCCAAGAACTGCAATCCCTGAAGTAAAATAACAGGATTTTTATTTACTACGGTTTCCAGTCTATTCATTGGTTTTATTAGCATTGAAATAACATTTGAGTGAGATTATATTGCAAGTCTTTTTTTTTACATGGATATTGAAAAGTTCACAATTAAAAAGTCTCTGTTAATATTCTGATAGCTTGTAAGCAGCAGCCGAGAGGGATTTTTGAGTTACAGCTCTGTAGTAGCATAAGAATAAGAGATTGCTTAAAAACTCTCCTTCTACAGTGCTATTCCTGTCAACAAAATAAATGTTACATGCCTACATTGGAAGTGATTTCTAGCAATAGAGGCAGGGCCTAGAATTATATAGCTCATTCTCTGGCATATTTGGTTAAAGGACATTACGCAATAGATCCAGGTGTTGGATCCTGAGGTTATTAATATTCCCATTAATAATCAAGGCACAAAAATAAAATCAAGTCAATGGCACGGTTGTGTAGGGATACATTTGAAACTTTTCTCCACTCACTTATCAGGAAAGGATGGACTGGAAGCAGAGGTGCTATTTAGCCAATTCTAACAGGTTCTGGAAAACCGGAAGCGGAAATTTTGAGTAGTTCAGAGAATCGGTAAATACTACCTCTGGTTGTACTCACTCCCATCTATTCACTGCCTCCCAAATCCCAGCTGATTGGAGTCCCAGCTGACAGGCTGGGTCTTCTTTTGTTGCCCTGCATAGGAGAACAGAGCTGAAAAGCAGGTTAGTGGGATGGGGAGGGATTGGGTATTTTACAGTATCCTTCCCTTCCATGCACACCAAGCCACACCCACAGAACTGGTAGTAAAAAAAATTGAATGCTACCACTGACTGAAAGGTATGGCTATATGCAGAGAATACCTGGAATGAATTGAATGCAGAACACCACTGTTTTTTTCTGGCAATTGAAAGTAACATTATGAGAACAAGGCAGATCAGTTGTTGCAGTAATTGTTGAAGTATAACTTGCTCCAACAGGAGCTAGTTCACACTAAAGAACTGCATAGTTCTTCCTATTGTCTCAAGAGCTTCCAATCCAATATTTTGTAGCTCTAGTCCAATCATAATGCACAGTTTGGATAAGTTTTCTCTGTCATTGCTCCAAAGGATGAAAGTCCTATTCTGAAGGAGAATCAAGATGGCATACATTCCATACAGCCATAATCCCCATCTGTGTTCTACATACAGCAATAAAATTTGTTTAAAAACACTCCCTGAACTGTGCAAACCACAGAGCTGATTGTATTATACACTATATGTCCATGGTATTTCAATTATGCCATCCCACACATACTTATATACACTGAAATCCCACTAAATCAGTAGATCTTAAGTATCTAGTTATGTTGACTATGGCCTGGACATGTCTCATGAAGAAAGATTGAGAGCAGAATCTGTTGATAGCTCCAAAATCAATTCACATTAGGAAATTTAATCTTTAAAACATGCCCTTTTTCTAGTGAGGATGCAGTGCGCCAGTTAGTCCCAAAGATGCTTTTTCAAAAGGCAACTGGACTTTTTGGATTTTCTTTGAAGATGTTTTGTTTCTCATCCAGGAAGCCTCTTCAGCTGAAGCTTCTTCTTGGATGACAAGCAAAATATCTTCAAAGAAAAAACAGAAAGTCCAGTTGCTTCTTGAAAAAGCATCTTTGGGACAATCATGACCTGGATGACTGAGAATCTCCATAGACAGTACACCAATCTGTTTAAAGAATATTATCTAACACATATTTTATAACTTGTAGAATTTGATGTTTTTAATGGTTCTATTTTTTCTTTTTTATAGCCATTTTACTGGGTTCCATTTCTGTCCCATTATCCTCATTTTGAGAAATTGCACAATTCAACAAATAAATAAATATATAATAGTAAGCCATTGTTGCTACCACCTAAATATGATTACTTTAAATTCCTCTGAAACATGAAAACTTCAGAAGGGTTAATTAATTACATTAGCTATGTCATTATCATGGCAAAGTCCTGCCTGGAGGGTGTATGGATCTAATCAGCTTCTGAGTTGGAAAGAGCTGTGTCCCTTTGTGGGGAAAAAATTATCAGACATTAAGAACATGGTCATTAGAAAGACCCATTGCTTAATCTTTTCTCAAGTTAGGAAAACCTCAGATAAATAAGAGAAAATACAATATTTGCATACATAGCTCTGGAAGAGACTATTACAACAAAAATATTACATTTTTAAAAATTATAGAACTGACTATAAATCACTGACTATATTAAAAAGAAATGATTATGCCTATATTGTATGAACATAGAACATACTGAATTGATCCTTGGCAACTTGAGGATTACCTTATTATTACATAATTATGTGCAGAATAAAATTTTGAGCATTGCTGACAGAGACACCACATATATACAGATATCCAAAAATATTGAAGCCAATGAATGTAACAAGATTCATTCATTGTGATTTAGATAGTTTTTAAATATATATTTTGAAATCAAGACTCTCATAGTGAACATAGCCCTTGCAGTGATGTTTAATAATACTATATTACAGTACTATTCCCATTCCCAGTGCTGCAAATCTTTAGTATGTGGGGAGTAGTTCTATGCATCAGAAAAGGAGAAGGAAACACATCTTCTAGAACTTCTACTTTGTGCTTTGTGGTGGGCATATCATGTAGATCAGCTCTGGAGATGAAATGAGTAATCCACTTTTCTTATATGGCTCTTCACTCAAACTTCTGAGCTCACCTCAACCATTGTATGAAGAGAACTCATATAAAGGAAACTAGTGAATTGCAATGTTCGCTGCTCCAAGGACATGAAAAACTGCTGTCAAAGTAAGAAATGTGGTTATATTATACAGATACCTTTACAATTTGAAAAGTGAGAGGAAAAGAAAGGAAGAAGCAGATCAAGGAATGGCTTGCATGAGAGTTAATAAAGAAGAATTCATTAAAAATCAGTATACTGTCAAAGTATAATATAAATGTTGTGAAAGGAATGGGATGTGAGAGAAAAGGAATGGAAATGAGGACCATAAACAGCAAATAATTGGTCTCAATTCATGTTCACTTGATTCTCAATTCACTGACAAGAGGATGAGGATTCACACAATGAGCATATATGTCTAAGGATCATGGGATTTGGGGGTGTGTGTGTGTTTCTACTCCAGCTAGAAGCCCAGGCACACAAAAGTAGGGTTAAGAAGTTGCACGGCCTCTGGTAAATCCAGTGGAGAAGTCCTGTCCCTTCTTTCTATTTTGAGCTTTCTTGCCATAATTATGAGATCAGACCAGAGATGGTATTCAGCAGGTTCTGACCAGTTCTTGAGAACCGGTAGCTGAAATTTTGAGTTGTTCGGAGAACTGGCAAATCCCACCTCTGACTGGCCCCGCCCCCATTTCTTCTCCGTTCCCGAGTCCCAGCTGATTTGCTGGGTCTTCTTTGGTTGCCCTGTGAGGAGAACGGAGCTGGAAAGCAGGTTAATGGGGTGGGGAGGGCATGGGATTTTACAGTAATCTTCCCTCAGGAGTGGGGAGGGAATGGAGATTTTACAGTATCCTTCCTCTGCCATGCCCACCAAGCCATGCCACGCTCACCAAGCCAGGCCCACAGAACCAGTAGTAAACATTTTTGAATCCCACCACTGGATCAGACCTGAGGATTCAAGGATATAGTAGTCAAGAAGAGAATAAATAAAGGCAAGTATATTTACAATAAAGTCTTCCTCTTCATCATCATTATCACATGTGCCATATCTCCAGAGATGGTATTCAGCAGGTTCTGACCAATTCTGGAGAACTGGTAGCAGAAAATTTGAGTAGTTCAGAGAACTGGCAAATCCCACCTCTAACTGGAGATTTTACAATATCCTTCCCCTGCCACTCCTACCAAGCCATGCCTATAGAACCCGTAGTAAAAAAATTTCAATCCCACCACTGCATATCTCCATATTACAGATAGAGAAGGCCAAGACAGAGAAGATTTTTATCTATATTTAATTTATCTAGGAAGCTATTCCCAGAGAGAATCCAGAATTTCCAGATGCTTAGCTATAACCAGTATTGTTAATTTGGATGGAAACTCCATAATTACTATACAGATTGACAAAATAAAAGATAAAAATTGCATATTTTGGGTAAAACTCCAAGTGAGACCTGAAAACATTTAAGCAAAACACAGGCACATAATTTAAAATGACATTGACTGAACAAAGTTTATGATGTAAGGGTGTTTCATTTATAATCTAAAGCCAATCATCTGATATAAACTTTGGTGAATGAATCATGTTTTCACTTTAAGGCACAAAGAGACTTGTGAATAGGTCTGAAAATACAGTATGAACAATTAATATGGCCTACAGTAATGAGCACAAATCCCAGATGAGCATGAATCCAAGCCCCCTTCCTAAAAACAGCTCTGTGTCCTAAGAGTCTTCCTTCATAAATAGTACTACATAATAGTGAATTATGAATAGATAAGACCAACATCTACACTGGAAACTAAGGAACACAAAATTTTCATTTTATTAAAAAATAATCAGACAAAAATCTCTATTCACTTCTGACCTCTTCTCTCTGTCTTCTCTCCAATCCCATCTCACTTCTGTATTTTGGCAGGCAAATTTATTGCAGAAAGTAATGAAATATTAACTGGGAATATGTTGTGGAGTTTCTTTTTTGGTTTCACTTAGAGATGATGAATGACATACTTTTAATGCCTATTAAAGTTACAGGGCTGGTAAATAAAACTACATTTTGTGCACACCTGTCATCTTAGCTTGTGAATCAATGTTTACAATTTTAAAACATACCACTAGTTTAACACAAGCACAATAAGTAGTGAAATTGTAACATATTGGGGACAGTGGCAACTATACTGTATTTTACACCCAAACCTGATTACCAGCTAGGAAGGCCAGGAAATGGTGCATTCTGGGAATAGACCCAAGAAGCTTTGGAGCTGAATGCACAACTACAGTCCTTTAAAGTTTTAATTAATCTTCTTAATTGTAAGAGGAAGAGTCTAGTTAACCATTAGCCTTCTAATATATTCTCCATAAGGCTAACCAGAAAGTCCTCTTAGAATGTTTCTTCAGCACCTGAGGGACAACTATTATCAGCCTAACATAGGAAGACTTATTAGGGATTTTTTTAAAGTTAATTTGTCAAAGCCAGCATACTTGCTTTAATTTTATTATCAAAACCCAATTAATTTTCTGTAACAGTATCAAATTAATTACAAAATAGGCTAGAAATAGCAAGAAAGAAGGGATACCCCCTTTCTTTTCTTTTCTTTTCTTTCCTTTCCTTTTATTATGGAAACATGTCAGGCCCTTTGGCAGTGAAGACCTATTAAGGAATCACACGCTGGATTTTTTTTTTCTTATTTAAAATTCCACAGCTTACTCAGAAAGCCTCTAGAAGATGGGACTTTGGACTATTCATTTCTTCTCATTAGTTCATATTTTCTTCATTTGTCCCCCATATCCATTTTCATTTGTCCCCCGTATCCATGAATTCTGGACAGTTATCATAACAACTTGAAAAGTACCCAGAATATAAATATGAAGTAAATTATGGTTCTGGCTGTGGTAAATTAATTTCTTAGTTAAAAGAAAATACTCCAAAAAAATGAGACAAGGGGCAAGGTCTTAACACTCAAATTCAAATCACTAATCAACCATATCAAAATTAGTAAGTTGCCCTTAACAGTTTATTGTTTTATGTATGCTCTGCTAATCTGGGAATAAATTATTTTATTGTTTAAGGAAAAAGCAGTTTCATATTCAGAAAAAGAAAGAGTAACTCTAAACTCAGTCTTGATCTTTTTTTACCATATTGTAATCTCTTATGAGCTGCATAGTAGTAGCTGTTGATACCGCATTGTTCAATTCTGTTGCAGTGTCTTTTATAGATTTGCCACAGATTATGAGTTTAATCTCCTGTTGCTGGGAATAGAGATAGTTCAAGAATTCATGGCCACCATGGCAACAATGAGCTTGCCCTTTGTCACGCCCCTAGTGAAGACTGACTCTGAGGAAAAGGAGGAACATCCAACAGGGAGTGGGAGTGTGGCTCCAAAGGCTGGGGAAGGGCAGAGGCTGGTTGAGCAGTCAGAGGAGGAGGATCCAGGCCCATCCCCTATCCATCCTGGGTCACGCAGGGAGAAGAAGATCAGGGAAAAGCGGGGTCTACTCAGGAGGAGATTACCATGATCCTCCTTGTGGCTTGCAGGTGGGAGCTATGTATATAAGTTTGTAAGTGCATAGTCAGAATTGCTGGAGTCAAAGTTTAGTGTTTACTTTGAAAAAGGTTTATCTTTGCTGGCGTTCTTCCCATGGATTCTCCTCGGTTATTTTCCTGGAATGTATGATTAGTTATCTTGGCTTGCTTCGGAACTCTCATCAATGCGGTTTGTTTCAGTTTTCTTTTTGCCTCATTATTTACTTTTGTGATTTTAAATGGTGCCTAATAAAACAGTGAAGTTAAGTTGAAGGCCTTACCGGACTTTAATGTATGTTTTGGGTTTGGGGTTATTTTGAGACTACGGGTCATCACACTCTTGGCCCTCCACTACATTGCTGGCCACAGATAAAACCTGGCCTTTACCTTAGAACAGAAGAGTCATGTCTTCATCAGTCTTTTGTTGTGAACAGATCACTTTCTTATGTTGATTAGGTTTTGTTGGAGTCACCAGTTTTCACAGCAGGAAGTACTAAATAACAGGAAACCAGACCACTGGTTAACTAGAACACAGAGTGATTTCTCTGCACCTACTTGATTCCACATGCATCCTTGGTTTTCTGAGGAGCTCCAGAAAAAAAGGGTGAACAACAGCTTATAGTGATATTGATAAGAAATAAGAAGACAGTATGGTGGAAACTTAAATTACAGCCTATACCTGTTGTGCTAATAAAGGTAGTGAAGAATGACAAAGGAGCCCAGATGGTGCAGAATGCAATATTGCAGGCTAATTCTACACACAGTCAGGAGTTTGATCCTAACCGACTCAAGGTTGATTCAGCCTTCCATCCTTCTAAGTTCTGTAAAATGAGGAGCCAGATTGTTGTGGGAAATAGGCTGATGTTGTAAATCGCCCAGGGAGTGCTGTAAAATGCTATGGGGCAATATATAAGTCAAAGTACTAGTACTATTGCTATTTCTCTGTCCTTAATACATTGGCAAAATTTTATCCTGCTGCAGTACTTAAGTATCTCAGACCCCACTTGGAAAGGACAAGGCAAGGAAACCACATAAGCCTTGATCAAGACTTCATAGATAAAATCACTTCAAGTTGGAATCCAGATATACAGAAATCTATTCAGGTGACTGTCATGAAACTGCATGGGAGGCATTTAGAGCTTGTGAATATCAAAGACGTATGGCACACATTACCAATTAAGCCCGCATGGAAGACAGCAGCTTCCTTACATTTATGAGGCTAGGAAACTGAGTATCTGGTATAGACACATCAATGCTAAGATGCAGAAGGAAACTGATACAGTAGGCCTTTTCGACAGCCTACTCCATAATAACAAGGTTTCTCCTTGGGTAACATTTCCCACAGTGGGAGGCACTTCCACATTTTTTTAATCACTGTCCATCCCCAAAGCACACTAGTGTTATCACAAGATAAACTGTGTCTTCTATTATGTGAGATATAGTCAATGATTCTAACTCCCTATTGTTAAAAAGACCAAGTGATATTTTTTTCCCCCTGACTCCCTGCTTGGCCCTTGCTACTTTCTAGTCAGCCTCCCTTCTAGAGCTGCCACTCAGAATAGTGTATCAGTTAGAAATACAAGGAGTATTTGAGGGCTGGTTGTTCTTGTCCTTTCAATGTTCTTAAAGAAAAGCGAGATTTGTGATGCATCAGTCACTTTGATTCTTCACTTGACTGCCCCACTCATGTCTACTTAGAGTTTAGAAATCTACAAAGAAGAAGTGAGGGTGTAAGAGAATCTCAATTCTTTCTCCTTCTCCTCCTCCTGCCTCATTTTTGTACACTTAAAAAAAGAAGGGCTTTTCTAATTCTATCTCCGCAATACAAGTGAGATGACTGAAGAAAGAGTGTTAACAATATTCACTATGTGTGGAGTTTAGGTGACAAAAGATAAGAATTGGTTTTCTTCCATGCAAATTGAAGTTATAAATTAGGACAATAATTCCATTCTAATGCCATATGTACAAAATGACAGTAGAAAAGTAAAAGAAAAAGCTATAGTCTTGCTAGAACACAATTATAGGGGAATCATCTGATTTTATAAAGGGATTCAGCATTAAACTGGATTTTTTTTTCAAGTGTTATGGGTACAAAGAAATTGGCAAAAAGCAGGAAATGGTTTGTAATGGTCTAAAATGTGGATTAGAAGACTGAATGTTGAAAGAGTCCCAGACTAAAGCAGAGGGGATCCTTAAACTGCAAATACCACTACAATTATAAACATGGGGAGGAAAATTAGGTAACTACTGAAGCATACAAAGACACTAGGGTGCATAATGGCTGAGCTGATGTTTCAAATCACCAGCAAAAAAATTCCCAACCAGCTATGGTGAGCCACAGTTCTTCTTTTGCACCAAATGGCAGATTTGAAAATTACAAACCTAATTACCAGCCTAGTTGAAAATTACAGTCCAATCTCTTTAAGTTGCATCACCTGTAAAGTCATGGAGTCAATTATTAACCAATCCATCATTCTCCACTTAGAAACAAACAACCTACTCTCTTAAAAACAATTTGGTGTCAGGAAAAAGTTATTATGTAATCTGCAACTCTTACACTGCAAAAACATATAGACTAACAACTCGATCACGGCAAAGCAATAGACACAATCTACATAGATTTCTGTAAAGCCTTTGATTCAGTGGTACACGACAAACTACTTCTAAAACTAAAATATTACGGTATCTCTGGACACCTGCATTACTGGATAGAAGCATTCCTGTCAAACAGACAACAAATGGTCAAAATTGGGAGTGTCCTATCAAATCCTGTACCTGTCAATAGTAGTGTCCCCCAGGGCAGTGTTCTAGGACCAACTCTTTTCATACTCTACATAAATGACCTCTGTGATCATATTAAGAGCAACTCTGTTTTCTTCGCTGATGATGGAAAGCCATTCAACACTACAGACAATACTGCTACCCTTCAAAAAGACCTGTTGTGTGGAACATAGGAAACTTTGATGTAAACCTATATGCAAAAATATTGGACAGGATGATCAAACAGTCCTAATTTGAGAGAAGACATCCTATATAAGGTGCCAGGCACAACCTGCCAGATCAAAGAAAATGTTCTGATTCTGTCACTATGAGACACTACTAAGGTGCACATGCACAAACAACAGTAGTTCCTAATAACACTTACTTTGCAAATCATGAAATAGGTAGGGCTATGTATTTATAAGTGAGGCAAAGAAAAAAATATTTTGACTGGATGTCAACTTCTATGAATTCAAAAGAATACCAACTTCTAAACAGACCAAATCTTGTCTCAAATTAATATATACACCACGTTTCTCCTGGGTGGACACAATATAAATGTCTGTTTCAATGAAGCATGTATCTCACCAAATCTCCAATTGACTCAGACCATTTTTATATAAGCATGACGGGAAGCCAAACTGGAAGCAGTTGTCATAAAAATGGTATCAAGCTCTCTTGATAGGGTCTCTGTTTTCTTTCATATTTTAGATTTGGAGATATCTGCTGTGCTGGGTATTGATGTCAACTCTACTTCTCCCTTTACAGAGAGAGGATCTACTTGCTTGTTCAACATTCATTCATTTGTCTCGACTTGGAAATAATTTTGCAACATAAGAATACAAATGGGAAGGCAAGGTGTTCAGCATTACTGAAAGCTGTACTTCATTATAGTAGAGCTCCCAGATTTAGGTGACCAGATGAACACCAGATATATGAGGAATTAGTTGTGTCTACCCTATGGCTGTCATATAAAGGTTATACAGAGTTTTGCAGCCTAAATCCATCTAATTACAGAAAAGACCTTCCATAAATTAGCATCCAGATTTCTTTATTTTGTATTTTGCTTTTTGCCCAGAATTTCTGAGAATTCAGGGGGAATTGAGTTATGATTTCATGTTATTAAAATACATGTACTGTAAATTAATTTTCCTTGAATTTTATTTTTGGAAATCTGGACACCTTAAACATAGGGGGGAAAATATTTTATTATTTAGTCATAATTTTCTTGCTGTTGTTATAGTTTTTTTTTATTTGTTCTGCTGCTACTACTCGCAAAACCTAAAGTTGATTATTTTCAAATCCTGCTCACTTACTCAAAAGACATGTGAACAGTAGAAAACAACAGCAAAAGTATGAGGAATACTGCAGTGTCTTGAAATCTGGCACCCTTCAGATATATATTGGTCTTTATTACCCTATTTCTCCAACAATACAGCCTTCCCCAATAGGAAGTCCCAGCATGTTTCATAGGCATGAAATGAAATTAAGCCCCTCCCCCCAAATTAAGGCCTATATTAAAACATGCAAAATGGGGGGAATGGGGGGGCTTGCTGTTAGGAAGTACTTTTGTTGCACACCCGGATATGGTGCTGCCTGCGTTGACCCCGATACGAAGTGCCCCACCAACGCCGAGGTCAACATCCAAGCCGTTGCCTCCCACCCACCCGAAGATGCAAGGGGGGGAATTAAGTCACCCCTGAAAAGTTGGCCTAGCTATTTTTTCAGGGCTCAAAAAAAAAAAAAAGACCTGGCCTTATTATATGAGAAACACGGTAGTATATGGAGCTTGCCAGGTTTTAAAAGGTTCTATAACTGATGTCTTTTTGGATGGAAGAGTTGCAATTGAAAAGGAATTACTATTTAAGTTAGATGAATGAAGTTTGGAGTGGGATAAAAATGGTAAAGATTTCCATGTCCAGTTGTGTCCAACTCTCCGGGGTGGTGCTCATCTCTGTAGCCAAGGGAGCCACCATTGTTCAAAGATGCTTCTAAGGTCATGTGGCAGGCATGTCTATACCAGTGATGGTATTCAACCAGTTCTGCCCGGTTCTGGAGAGCCAGTAGCGGCGATGAGCAGTGGAGACCGAACTGGTTCTCTTTGCTGCTCTGTGTTTGGCCCACCTGCCCACCCGGGCTCCCATACTCACTTTTATGGCCAGAATTCAAAGCTCAGTTGCTTTGCACGGTGCAGAATAGCACTGCATGACAGCTGCTGCAGCGACCATCATTGTGCAGGCTTGCAGAAGGCAAATTAGAATGCCTCTGCACCTGCACAAAGTGCATGTTTGGCACACGCGTGCATGCAAAGTGTGCATGCGCGCAAAGCGGGGCCACCAAGCCACACCCACTGAACCGGTGGCAACTTTATTTGAATACAACCACTGGTCTATACACTGAGATGCACAGAACACTGTTACCTTCTCACCAAAGTGGTACCTATGTATCTACTTGCATTTGCATGCTGTTGAACTGCTTGGTTGGCAGAAGCTGGGGCAGAAATTGTAGCTCACCCAATTACATGGTACTTGGGTCTCAAACTGCCATTCTTTCAGTCAACAAGTCCAGTGTCTTAACCGCAAGGGCACTGTCCTCATGAAGTATGAATATCAGTCTGTTAAAAAAAGATTGCAGAATTCATCAGGAATCTCTTTCTGTCTCTCTCCCTCTCTCCCATTCTCTCTCTCTCTTTCTCTCTCTTTCTCTCTCTGTCTTCCTCTCCCATTCTCTCTCTCCCTCTCTCTCTCTCTCACACACACACACTGTAGTGGTATATTGCTTAATTACATGTAGAAGAAATATTTATGGAATAATTTGTCCCTCTAATTGATTTCAGTAAACGAAGCAATGAAATGATGCCACAGAGAGCAAGGGATAAAACTATTCTCTAAAGCTCCTGTAGGCCAGACAAGGAATAATGGATGGAAATTGAACAAGGAGAGATTTAACCTGGAAGTAAGGAGAAACTTTCTGACAGTGAGAACAATCAACCAATGGAACAGCTTGCCCTCAGAAGTTGTGGGAGCACCATCACTTGAGACTTTCAAGAAGAGATTGGGCTGCCATTTGTCAGAAATGGTGTAGGGTCTCCTGCTTGGGTGGAGGGTTGGACTAGATGACCTATAAGGTCCCTTCCAAGTCTGATTACCTGTTACCTGTTATCTTTTATTGAACTGACAATCTATTTTGTACTTTGGGCCAATGCTAGGAATGGGAAGAAATTTCTTAAACTTTGGGAGATGACTTCTTGTATGTATAGTCCCTCCATGATTAGACTTTTCATGATCCTGTGTGTTAAGGAATCTGTTTCATTCCTTGAATATTACTTCATTTTGGGAAAATCTACTGCTGTCTCAGTGGTCTTTCCTTAATATAAGCAAAAATGTGCACAACTTAAATGAAGTGAAAACTTTTTGCAGGGTAAGAGCTGGGCTTATACTTTAACTGGCAGGCCAGAGGCTGCATTCCAAAATGAAGCTAAGACATAAAAGTGGTGGCGACCAGGGAAAAAAGCAGAATTTGATTCAATTTAATTTCCTTGCATTAATTGAATACAATTAATATCATTCCTCTCCATGTATGCAATAATTTCTGTCTTCTGACACATTACCTAAGGGGTCTGTGTCTATAGTAATGTTTCCTCTAAGTAGCAAAAGCTCCTGAAAAAGACAAGTTCAATTGTTCACAGGATGACTTACAGAAAATCCTGACCATTCTCTGATTCTTTTGTTTATATTCATTTGGAATTAATTACATGTAGAAAATATCCTGTTCTCTTTATGAGCAGCTGAGCATATGAGTATCTTATCAAGCAGTGGTAACTACTATGGAGAAAGAATGTAAAATTGGCTTCAGATGACGGCCATGATATGTGGACAAGCCACCCCCTATATCATTCCTGTTTCTCTTTCTTGACTGTGATGTTTTCCCAAGAATCTGGGCTACTGTATTGGATATGGAGTTAGTTGGTGAATACAATGAAAAACAACATCATAACCGAAAGATAATATGGTCAAGATGAAATTGCTAAGGCATGAGGCCAATAAGTCATCATTTTGGTTTCTTACCTGAGCAATTTAAACATGTCTTTAGGGCGATTTCTGATCGTTTACTTGCTTTTACTATAGGCTTCTGTTCTAATCTGCGCTTTCTTTTAGCTTCATCCTGTGATGAGCCATCACAATTCTCAATGCAAGCATCAAGGGACAGTAAATCTCTTCCAGTTCAGGCCCAACACAAGCACTGCCTAAAATAGTGTGTGTGTCTCTGTGTGTATGCATGTCTGTGTCTGTGTGTATGTGAGTAAGGGGGAAGCATTTTAACTTCATATTGGGCTCAAAAGTATAATACAAAGGAGTTGTTGGGGGGGGGAAGCAGAATGAGGACATTAGAACAGATGAAAAAGCTATTGGCCTTGAACCAATATGCAGATTGGCTGATGGTGTTTTTCCTCCTTAGAAAAGTTTGGATCCAGCTAATGATAGACAGATGCACAGACAGACAGACAGAGACAGAGAGAATGCAAAAGTATAAGATGATTAAGTGGTTCCCAGGCATATTTGCCCAGTCTCCGATAATCAAATAACCACCTCTCATTCCCAAAGAAACAGTTTTTGAGAATGAAGATGGTAAAATAGTGTAGGCAATTTCAGTTGCCTCAAATTTTATCCAATGAGTTGTCAGGCCACTGTAGTTCAGCTGTCCAAGACATTCTGCACCTACCATTCCTGCTGTTCCAGCATGACAGCCTCCACCTGCATCTTGCTAACCATAGGACATTCCATGAAGAATAGAATACCATCCACAGTAACCAGTAACATTAGGAAAACTTAGTTTAGATGCAAATTACCACCACATGCAGGAGGCTGACAGATGTTTTCTGTTGCCTTAAGTGATTGCAAAAACATTTGCGATGTATACCTTGCAGTGAATGAAACCTGCAGGTTGAAAAAGTGCCAGGGAAGATCTATGGCAGTTTTGATTTCTGAACCACTGTAACCCTGCAAAGTTAAGATGCAATAAATTATAGAATTTGTTAGAAGGGCACAACAATCCCCATAATTGTAATATAGAGCATAAGAAGGAAATCTAGGAAAAAAAATATGCTACCAAAAAGCCTGCATGTTTTCTTTATGATCCACAGTGTTATGTGCTCCATGTCTAAAAGCAGGTAAATATAATGATGTTCAATTGTGTCATTGAGAGAAACATTATTACTGTTTTAATAGATGAAGCAGTCATATAACAAAGGAGCACTCGCTGGCGTGAGACGCAGCCCTATAATACAGAGCCTCAAAGCTAGGGTTTACTGTACTTTGGGAATTAATCACATAAACTATAAATTGGGTTCAACAGGCTGGCTGGGTAAATAGGCGCAGCTAATGAGGACACTACGAGATCTTATAAGAGTACTGAATGCCCCGGGACAAATATGCTGAGCTGCACCTGATGGAAAACTAGAAGACATCAAAGCAGAAAGGATTAGTGCTCTCATAGTGTTGAGAAATGGCCAGGGGGAGATTCACCAACTTATTACCCACATCCAAGCTAATCCTGTTATCTGCAAAAAATATAACTGTTCTGGAACTGCCACCACCTCAACTTGCAGGAGACTAATTCTGTGTTTACATGAACAAAAGTGCAAAAAAAAAAAACCATTTCATCTGGGCAATAAATATCAGCTCAGGAGATGTGAAATATCAAATATACAGAGAAGAAGGGGAGGGAAAAGAGGAAGTGGGGAAACTACCACATTCTCTTTCTTTAAAGGCTTATATGGGAATGAATGGTTTGTTGGGAAGAATAAAAAGTGTTGGTCACACGTGACTGAGCCACTGCTGTCTTCATCTGGACTTCAGTCAGAGCTTCCCAAAGGACAGGCCAAATACTTTGAAAGCAACTTTTAATAGAAAAGAGATGAGAAGGATTGAGAACCATCAATGCCTGTGCCCTCTGGAAATAGAGAAAATCTATTGTGTGGCATATGCCTCCATATCTAATACCTGGTGCTCACTCAGCGGTGCATTGAAAAATGGCCAGAATTGTACAGCATTGTGAAGGCTGTGGAAGAAGATCCTACCCTCTCCTTCCCATTACCTCTCACCCCTACCCCATGCCTGCGCACACAATATCACTGAAGATTACTTTTAACTTAAAGCCAAGGTAGAAATGAAACTTGCACATTTTATACACAGCTAAATGAAACCAGAGCATCTGTGATTTTCTTGAAATCTACTGAAGTGTATTCAGGCAGCAAGGGAAAAATGGAGAAAAGGCATGAAGGACACTTATGTAGGGAGTAGAGGTAGATCTGTTATCTATTTAGGTTGCAGAAGAGGTTCATCCTTTCTTGCCCTCATTATCCCCCCTCTCCCACAAAGGCAGTCAGATGACTTTTCACCTGGCCCCTTGTGACAAGAGAAGTTGATGCATGCTGCAAGCATGTTCTTTGCCCCGAGCAAGAGGAACAGCTGGCCATTTATTAGGGTCACAATATTCTCTTCCTCTTAGCCTCAGTCTCAGAAAATTGCACACCTGCATGGACATAAAGGCATGTGCGTGTTTTTGATCACCTCCTCCTGGAGCTGCTCAGGAATGCTTATCATGTTTGGCACTGGGACCCAGACTGTTTTGATTTTGGTTGCCTTGGTGTCATACTGACCACCCTAGAGCTGTGAAAATGGATTTCTCTGACACTAAAAATTTTAAAATTTTCAATTTACTATCTCCTGTATGAAAAGATAAAGTGAAATTTGGTAAGACAAATCAGAAATGGATTGAGCTGTCTTCATTCATTTGCCCTGGTCAATTCCAATAGGTACGTTTATTTTCAGCACAGAGAAAATTGATACAAATACCTGTTGGGCAGTGTCTAAAACTGAAGAATCTGTTTTCTAAAAAAAACAGTGGGTAACACTAATTTGGTATCACAAACAGGGTTAAATACAAAGGAATTCAGGCTTTCATAAATTGCTAAAATCCCTTTGCTTGGATAATCTCTTTCATTTTCTCTCCATTTGCATTTCTTTTTAACATTCAATACCTTAAATCCAGTTTGGAATTTTTTTGATAAGTTCTTTACCAAAATCTACTGGTGGGAATTTTCATCCACCACAGAAACAAAATGCTTATGACATTAAAGCTTTGCTAAGTAGGTGCAATTTAGGTAGAGGGAAATGAAACAATGCTTATTTTAGCTGGAAATCTGAGGCTACTTGAGAAGCTATGTTCTAGGGCTTAGTGTTATGAATAGGTGGCCTTGAGAAACAGATTGTAAGTATTCATACTATTTCAATGAACATTGAAACATGCTGGGTTCTCCTGTCAGAGATGAAGGTACAAAGGATGTTTAAATGCCTTAAATCAATAAGGGGCCATAACTTCAGGAAAATCTAGCAAGGGAATTACTTTGTTTCACATTCACATAATTTTTAGCTTTAAAGCCCATGTCACACAGCACCAACGGATGGAAAGAGGATGTAAAACGGAGAGAAACACTTGCCATCCGTTGG
>BHFT01036637.1:0-54381 GCA_004320025.1 Laticauda laticaudata | reverse complement strand
GGAGAGTGATGGGAAAACTGACCAATCACGGTTTGATTTTAAGTGGGCGGGACAAAAACAAAAGACCATAGGCCTTCCTGAAGTCCCAAAGGGCTGAGGTGAAGGCCCAGCTGTCGTGCTCAGGGTTGGCTCCTGGTTTATGGGAACCCAAATGGAGCCCTTTGGGGATAGTCCCAATTCTTAAAATATGCTGTGGAAGTCACTTGTACTAGTCAAACGTTTGGAATGCAAGTTCCAGGCAGCTCCAGGAAATAAAGCTGGTGGGAACTGTAACCCACCACAGTAGGAGGGCAGAATGAGTCAGTCCCTGGGATAGAAGCAAATGCATGTAACCCATCTCTGCTGGATGGCCACTGGAAATAGATGCATCCATGGGCTTCAATACCTTTGGTGGTTTTTTGTTTTTTTAAAAATAAGGAAACAAATTGTGGGAAACAAACCAGACTGGTGACTATATCTTCTATATTTTAAAATTTTCTTCCTTTTTTTTTTTTCCTGTTCTGCAGCCACTGCCTAACAATGGGAAGTCACCTAATTCTGTCCACTACAGGTGGCCTGGTTCAGTTCCCCAAAAAGCTTTCCATGTACCATCTTTCTTTGCTGCCCAAGTACAACCTGGTCCCTATGCTGCTTATAGTCCTCAATATTATGCTGGTGCCCCATCTCCCCCTGGACAATCTCCCAATGCTCCCTTTACACAACTTGCCACTGGTGTGCTTCCACAAGCTCCCTCTGCTTCCTTTTCAAAACCTATCCCTACACAAATTTCATCCAGTGTTCAGCCCTCTGGTACACCTGGATTGCCTTTGTCTACATCTGAGGCACCTGGTAATGCTTCACAACCCCACTTGTCTCCTTCACATTCACTGAATGAGAAAAACTCTCTTTCACAATTGCCTTCTTCTGCATTTGGAGCACCTGGTAATGCTTCACAACCCCACTTGTCTCCTTCACATTCACTGAATGAGAAAAACTCTCTTTCACAATTGCCTTCTGAATTTGGAGCACCTGGTAATGCTTCACAACCCCACTTGTCTCCTTCACATTCACTCAATGAGAAAAACTCTCTTTCACAATTGCCTTCTTCTGCATTTGGAGCACCTGATCATGCTTCACAACCCCACTTGTCTCCTTCACATTCACTCAATGAGAAAAACTCTCTTTCACAATTGCCTTCTTCTGAATTTGGAGCACCTGATCATGCTTCACAATCCCGCTTTTCTCTCAATAAGAAAAGCTCTCATCCACGAATGACTTCTTCTGAATTTGGAGCACCTGGTAATGCTTCACAATCCCGCTTTTCTCTCAATAAGAAAAGCTCTCGTTCACGATTTGCTTCTTCTGAATTTGGAGCACCTGATCATGCTTCACAATCCCACTTTTCTCTCAATAAGAAAAGCTCTAGTTCACGATTTGCTTCTTCTGAATTTGGAGCACCTGATCATGCTTCACAATCCCGCTTTTCTCTCAGTAAGAAAAGCTCCCATTCACGAATGACTTCTTCTGAATTTGGAGCTTCACAACCCCGCTTTTCTGCCTCATTTTCATCCAATGATCAGCCCTCTGGTACAGCTGCATCTGGAACATCTGCTAACAATCGCCAAATCCTCATGCTCCAAAAGTCTAGTAAGTATGAAAGTGTACTGTTTATGAAGGTTTTGTTGTCATTTGTCAACTGCCAGAGAAGATGGCTGTAGAGTCAGATGAGTCAGATGAAATGGATGGGATGCCTGGGTTACCATTCAGAAGGCTTCCTGACAAGCAGCAGGTCTCAGAACCAGATGTTGAGCAGGGCTCATCTACTCATGCTCAGGTGGAAAGACAGCTGTTTGGGGTCCTGAATTGAGTGCGGGGGAGGAACAACTCGGCCCTGTCCTAGATGTATGTGTGGGCAGAGAAGTGCAGAGAGGAGAGGACAGGACTGAGGGCCAGCTATCTAGGAAAAGGAGTTGTTAACAAGCCTCTCTCTGGCTAGGATATAAGGAGGAGGGGTGTGGGAGGCATGGTTATCAGAGGTAACAGTTCATGCTCCAGAAGAGTTCCCTCAGGTGGATTCCTTGTCAGGATTTCCTTGCCACTAACCAAGTTGCTTCAATGCTTTGTATTGGCATTGAAGTTCTAATTAAGGTTCCCTGTGGGGGAACTCAGAGGTGGCTTGTGAATCACCTCTGTTGTAATTCCAGATCCAGAACACCACCTGGAATTACCCCACAATATTAGAAGTTAGAAACAACCCCTAAAAGTCACATACTCCAATAGAAGTAATTCAACGTTGCCTGATGTCATAAATCTCCACAGTAAGGTCAGCTCATGTTCCCAAGAGAAGAAGAATCACCTAGCTTAAACAACTGTTTATCCACTTCTCCCTCCTTACGAATGTGGCAAGGCTGAAGTCCTTCCCCCATAACCACCAAAGAGAAAGTAAGAAAAAGAATATATACTAAGCCTAAGTAAAATGGCTACACATATGTCAATTTCGGGCTTGACAGAATATTTTCCCCAACGTACATGTCGGATCAAGTTAGCATAAACTGAAGATTCTAGGCTGCTCACTTCTCACTAGAACTAATACTTGGCATTATCTGGCCGGGGAATTCTAGGAGTTGATGTCCACACATCTTATGAAGGTTGGGAAAAAAACACTACTTTAACCTATCCATTACTCCATGCAGAAAAATAACAAGTTTTGGAGGAAGTCCTTCAGAGAACATCACTATTTATAAGCTGTTTGTGTTAAGGTTCCAAATGATGAACCCAACCAAGTCAGCAAGATGAAATGATCACATCTCTTTTAAGCATAACTTTATTGAGTACATCTTTTTGGCATGCATGAAGCGAAACCAACTCTAGCTAGTTCCCATGGTTTCGTCTAATTAAAGAATGAATTCTTCCCTCCCCTCCTTCAACCAGGTCACATTGTCCAATTAGGTGCTCTGATGTCTCTTTGGCAACTCCTTCAAGCCTTTGCCAAATATCTGTTGAGATGACCTTGGTTCCCACAGGATGATTTCTTCTTATCTGGGCCTGTATTCCAAATCTCTTCCCCCTTTCCCCCCATAGTCTGTGGCAAGCTGAGAAATGAAAAGATGGCTGCAACAACAAGGCATTGTTGTGGCCTGCCAGCAGCCAGTGGAGGTGGCAGCAGATTTGGACAGTGAGGAGGTTGGGGAGGAACCTGGGCCATTCTTGGACTCTGGGGAAGGCTCTGATAAGTGCTCTGCATTTGAGGCAGAGATGGGGCTAGGACCACCTGCCAGTTATCAGATACCTTCTGAGTCAGACATCAGTGAGGCAGAAGAACAGCTGGATCCTGTTCCCAATGTGTGCATGCACAGAGCTGCCAGGAGAAGAGAGCAGCTAAGGAACAAGGGGTGACTTGGGACTAAAGCCAGAGGTGGACGGTGACTGTCTCCTCACATAGAGAATAAAAGAGGTGTGAAAGGGGAATGGGGTTTTGCAGGAGATAATTAGTTCATTTGGGTGAAAATCTGTTCCTGCATTCTTATGCAGGAAATGCCAATTCTTGCTACAGTGTGGCATCTGAAATATATTGGCCTGGCAACTCTCTCAAGCCTGATTAAGGTCTGTAAATGTGAAATATCTTGATTAGCTAGGACTTTGCTGGAGAGGAATTCACTGTAAACTAAATAAATAAAAGGGGTTTATCGGGAGGAGGAGTTGACTACGTGCTGTTGGGGAAGCCTAGGTCAGAACAGACACATTTTGAAATTGACAGTCTGTTTCAGTGGGTAGTTTAAAAAATGGTAGTTCTCATTTAATGTCAACACAGTTGTGCATGTTTGAAGTTTGGGTAGCACTGAACGAGGACTATCATGGGTCCACATCATTGCAGTTGTTCCACCCTCCCTCAATCATGTGAACCCCATCTGGGACCTTTGCTGTTACCTTCTGACAAGTGAGGTCAGTGGGGAAGCAGGCAGGAAGTCACCAATGGCAATCATGTGATGTTGGGACACAGAGTGGCGTTCTCCTAATGATGGCAGCTCGAACTGTTGCAACTGCAGTAATAAGTTGGCATGATCACATGACATTGTGTGCTATGACCGTGTAACTTAGCAACAGAATATTTGATCCCAATTACCATTGGTAAGTGAGGATAATCTATAGTGCTGATTTGATTCCCAAACTCTGAAAGTTTCACTCAGTTTTCCTTAGGAATTATTACTTAGAATGTCTTTGCCAGTCTAGTTCTTCCCAACAACACAAGGATGTTTTAATTTTAGCAGGTTAAATGCCAATGAGTGCATATATATATAGGATTGATATGGCTGCAATTGCAGTGGATGGAAGAGTCATATAAAAATATGTATTGCATCATTTATATCTCTTGCTCCTTTTGGAATCATCCAAAGGCTGCTCTGCAAAATATTTTATGGATGAATCAATTCAGCAAGTATTGGAATACAATTACAATTATTTATTATTATTTACAATTATTTACCATCATTGTGTTTTTTAAGCAATTAATACTAATTCCTAGTAACACCCACCATAGAATGAACACTCCAATCATTTAGCACTGAATTACTTAATTATATTTCTGTTTTTTATTTTTATAGGTAATATAATCAAAGTATGAAGATGTACCCCAGTGAGTATGACAGAAACGCTTTGTTTTAACACAGATGCATAGTATGCAGATTTCTCCTGGGACTTTATAACAACTTGCTCTCAAATACGTAGATCAGGGGTCCCCAACACCTGGGCTGTGGGCCAGCAATGGTCCACAGCCCTCCAGGAACCCTCCAGTCTATGGAAAAACTACCCTCCATAGAACCAGTCCAAAATGTTTGGGGGTCCAACACCTGGGCTGTAGGTCAGCAATAGACCATAGCTCTCCAGGAACCCTACAGTCCATGGAAAAACTCCCCTCCATAGAACCGGTTCAAAACATTTGGGGGCCCTTGATGTAGATCCGTGATGGTAAACCTCTGGCATGTGTGCCAGAGATGGCACGCAGAGCCATCTCTGGGCACACAAGCCGTTACCCCAGTGTGCACTTCCCACTGGCCACCTGTTCTTCAGGTCTCTGACACACATGCGGGAGGGTGAGGCATGTGCGGGGGGTTGTGCGCGCATGCATGGGTGATGGAGCACAGATGCAGGGGTCACACACACATGCATGGGGGGTGGGATACAAATGTGGGGGTCATGTGTTGCATGCACAGGGGTGGGGCACATACATCGGGTGCATAGGTTGCATTTTGGGTGTGTGTGTGCATGGGCTTTGGGCACTTGGTGTCAAAAAGGTTACCCATCACTGATGTAGATTATTGGAATCAATGTCATTGAGGATAAGAGGAGGTTGAAGGCAAAAGTCTGAAAAATTAGTTGCCTAAATATGCCTTTTAATGCCAATATTTCACTTTCACTTCTCCCCCCCTTTTTTTTATAGATTCACCAACTGCATTTGTCCAGAATAAAATCCACAGACCCCTCCCAACACTTTCTCTTTCTGGCTTCCATAATTTCTTCCTAATGTTACACCAAAGGGAAAATGCTACTTTCTTCTGATAAGGGCTCCAGGAATGTTTCTTTTTGTTGATTTGAGGACACTTTTTTCTTAATTGGGAACACTGGTTAATGCTGATTTTCTCTGAAAAAAATAAATTTGCAAATAAATATGTTCAGAATTAAAATGGAATGTTTTCTTTATCATTGTGCTGTGGAAATTATCATTTCCCCCAATATTCTAATAAAGTTTAGGCCACATCAATGTTTAGTTGATTCTAGTAAATAAAAATATGGTCAAAAGCCATTATCTAAGCATAGTTTGAGCTTAATATCACAAGCATATTATACCATGGTTCTGTTATTTTTCTGCAAATAATAGTCTCTTATAGGCTGAAGAGATGTCTAGGGATATTCTCAACACTACCTTGAACTACTTAGTAAGATTCAGATTATAAAGTTCTGTTTCCTTTGATCTCAGAAGTGAATAATTACATTCTTATTTGATGTCCAGTTGTTCATTCTTGATTCATAGGTCAAGAAAAATCTATGTACCCTATCAGTCATAGGAGAAGAAGATATGCCTTGAGTTTAACAGTGTCCTTTTACTGAATAACAATAAATCAGTGTTTCATAATCTAACTCCAGTTTTCATGAAAATATAGCCTCACCTTTGTAGATATTTGTGACACTTTCGATATTTCAAAAAATCTTCTTTCCATCCATCCATGATCCCAAACACCTGGGATATTGGTGAGTCCGCATGGGACTTAGAAATAAGATCTGGCAATCTTGGAAGATTAAAATAGTTGGTTCATTCGGTGCCCATCCCATTGCTCCAAAATGCTGTCAATCCACACACTTCATGTGTGAGTTTGAATCATTAATGGGGTACAATAGCAAAAGCAACAGCAATAACACTTAGATATATACATGCTTTCCCATAGAAATAGCATTTAGACTTATATACCACTTCACAGTGCTTTACAGCCCTCTCTAAGCCATTTACAAAGTCAGCATATTGCCCCAACAATATGGGTCCTCCTTTTACCCATCTCAGAAGAATGGAAGGAAAGCTGAGTCAACCATGAGCCTGGTGAGATTCGAACTGCCAAATTGCAGGCAGTCAGCAGTCAGCAGAAGTAGCCTGCAGTACTGCACTCTAACCACTGCACCACCGTGGCTCATTGTTAGGAATATGAGTCACCTAACAGCTATTTGGTTAGAAATATATAAACCAGGATAAACATTTTAATTTCTTCTAATTGACTGATATTACTGGATTTAATGTAAGTCTGATACTGAATTGTTTTTGACACTGGAATTTGATATTTGGATTATCCCTGGATGAAAACTGACTGATTTTACCTGTGAATGACTTTGGACTGCCTATTTTTTGGACTTTGCTTAACGTTTCTGGAAGTAAAAACCTACATTTACGGTACAGTGTATCTGTGTACTATGTGTGAATTATTCAAACACTTCTCTCAAATATGTCTCGAACAGTCTGGGTCCTCATTTTACCAACCTTGGAAGGATGGAAGGCTGAGTCAACCTTGAACCACGTCAGGATCGAGCTCTAGGCTTTGGGCAAAGTTTGCCTGCAATACATCCTTCTCACCACAATAAGCCTGATTTGTATTCTGCATTGAATCATAAAGATGTTCTATAGATCAGATATGCCTGATAACAAAATAAAAGACCTGAAGTGAAAGAAAAGGTTTTGCTCTCTATGGGAAACAGGTCCCATAGAGATTTCCTTTGTGCTATACTTCCCTTTTCAATTGTCTTTTTGATCTCCAGCCAAATAAACATTGGGAAAGCATCATAAAATAAACATTCATGAAATAAATAGTTCCAGAGTGTCATAGTAAAAAAAGGCAAAAATAAGTAAAACCAAAGAGTCTATGGCTGTTCAATTAATAACTATATAGTGCCTTCATTCTGGAGTCACATTGAGACATCATGCTATTTGATCATCTTTTTGTTGCAATTTAAAAGATCTGTGAGTTAATCCCTGACATTTCAATATAATGATTTAATGATCTTCCTCTACTGAAAATTTCATCCTATTTAGACTTCACATTTTAAAGGAACATAGTTCTAAAATCATACACCAATTCCTTTGAAATTTTGCATGATATACCTTCTCACAGGGAAGCATTTTGCCTTCAAATGGTATCCTTTTCAATTACCAAAAAATAAAAATTAAAAAGAAGGTTATAGCTGTTAGAGTTTGTTGTTTAACCCATACAGAGTGGAACTGATTTATATCAAATCTATTCTAAAGTACAGGATTAGGGGCGCATGAAAGAGAGAAGATTTCTAGAGCATTCACACAAGAAAACAGATACAAAAGCCAGCCTGATCACTGACCATAGAAATATTGAAATGGTGGATAGCTTCTGTGCCTTGACCATCCATCAACAGAGTGATGAACAAGCATTCAAGAGATATGCCACATCCTAGCACTTAGCATGGAAGCAGTGAAAGCCATTGAACAGATATTTGGATCCTGGGATGTGTCTATTCCAACAAAGATCAGATTAGTGCAAGAAATTGTATTTCCTGTGACACTCTCTGAAAAGAAGTGGGAAAAAAGAGTTTCAAGAAGTAGGATAGAAAGAATCATGACACTTTTGAGCTTGGAGAAAATTATGGACAGCCCAGAAAACAAACAAACAGATTATACAAAAAAAAATCAAGCCAAAGTTCTCACTTAAGACACAAATTATTAGGCTTAAATTATTCTATCTGGGGCACATGTTGAAGACCACTCTCTGATGCAAGGCTCTTCAAATTTGGCAAGTTAAGACTTGTGGACCAACTCCCAGAATTCCTGAGCTAATATGACTGGAGGAGAAATTCTGAAGACTTCTGAAGTCTACAAGTCTTAAAGCTGTCAAGTTTGAAGACCCCCTGCTCTAATGGAAGGAATCATGAAAGGAAAGAATTAGAATAACAAAGTTGGAAGGGTCCTTGGGGATCTTCTAGTCTGACCCCCTGCTTAGGTAGGAAACCCTATAGCATTTCAGACAAATGGTTGTCCAATCTCTTTTTAAAAACTTCCAGTGTTGGGAGCATTTATAACTTCTGGAAGCAAATTGTTCCACTGATTAATTGTTCTAGTTGTCAGGAAATTTCTTTTTAGTTCTAAGTTGCTTCTCTCTTTGATTAGTTCCCATCCATTGCTTCTTGTCTTACCCTCAGGATGGGTAAAAATCAATTACGTATTCTCTTTTGGCCAAATATTTCACATTCACACATTTTTTTCTAGATCTACCAAATACATTTGTGAGGAAAAAATCCAGAGCCATCTCCCATACTTTCTCTTTCCAGCTTCCATAATTTCTTCCTAACCAAGGTTCAAACTTCAAATGTCTTCAAAGGGTTCCAGCAATTATACTTCTTTCTGTTGGTTTGGGGACATTTTCTCTTAATTGTGAACATTGGTGACTCTGCAAAAATAAACATTTAGAAATAAATGTGTGCAGCGTTATCACAAGACTGTTGTCTTTATCATTGTGATCTGAATAGTATCAATTTTCCAATATCTAATGTTCAGGCTTGGTTGATTCTGATAAATGAAAACATGATTACAAACCCATCATCCAAATGTACTTTGAGTTTAATGCCACAAACATATTCATCCCATATTTCCATATTTCAGTTACTTTTCCGCACAGCTGAAGTCCACACATCTTGAAGGGTTGAGAAACATTGATTTATAGGCACTTATCTTTTTTAAAGGGAGAATCCAAACAGAAAATAATGAAAACATTCTCCTCCAATTTTTATTTTCCCCCCAATGATTCCACAAGATTTTGAAGTACCTTCAATCCATGAAAATCTCTGCATTTGGAAAGGGGTATATTTATTCCTCCACCAGCATCACTTCCTTTTTGAACCTTGTTTGTCCAAAATTTGTTCCATGTAGTCCATACTACAGGTGCTATTTTTGCATTCTCTCAAACAAAGCCAGTAAGAAGTAAAACGGTTAAAAAAAAAGTCACTCAGAAATTCTGTCTCATAATAATCTACCTCCATTGCAAATTCCTCTTTAGGTTTAACATTGTGAAGGAACGTTGTTCTAAAATTGTACATCAATTCCTTTAAATTTGGTATGCTTTATAATCCTTTCACAGAAGTAATTTTGCTTCAAATGGTATCTGTTCTGTATAAAGAATAGTAGACTCCTAATACAGGATTCTGATTGGCTAAAAAACCTGAATGGGGATTGGTTCAATAGGAACAATCCACGAAGACTGCCCAAAAGGCGCAAAATAAATACCTGTCATTGGCTACAAGCCGGCAGGCAACCTATAACCAGGGCTGCCGCCGGTTGAGCAATGTTCCTTTTCTCAACTGTTGTAACTAATAAAGACTCTTGTTGTTGGAACCGGTCTACTTCGCGTTTTCGGACGGAACACTGCGATGAAGGTGGGATCGTCTAAACGCAGAGACCTGAGCACTGGCGGACAAATAACATCAGACGAAAGAACAATGCCTTGGAAACACGCGCCGCCTGACCCTTCAATCCCAATGAAGAGGATTGGGAATCCTACGTTAGACCGTTTCCAATGTATTTGAGAAAAGTACGAGATGGAAGAGATCTCAGCCAGGTAAAGAGTTGTTCTCTTGACACACTGCGGGCCACACAGCTTCAAAAGGCCAGGCATTTATGCGGACAGTCCCGAGATGTAAACAAATGCTTGGCCAGAGCTCCAAAGAATGCGAAAAGCTCCTATGCCTGGTGGTGTCAAACCTTATCAACGGCCGAATTACTGAGAGACCGAAAGAAGGCGAGACCATCATGATTTTGTGGCGCACTCTGAAATAGGGGGACGTGCGAGTTTCTGAATTTAGGATGAAGCCGTGTGGGATCGAGTAATCCATGGTTAAGAGACTCTATGTTACAGAGCAAGCTTGGCTTAATAAACCAAATAACCGTAGCGAAGCCATCGCAGAAGCCACAGCTGCTGAAGCCAGCGAAAAAATCGGTGTGTCAAAATGAAACAGATAAACGTGCGGAACGCCGAACGAACCTGGCCAGAGGAAGAAACAATTCCACCCACCACTCACCAGAAGATTTTGACGAGATGTCAGATCTGGGGAGGAGAACGAAGTCCACCGCCTATACGCCAACAAGAGGGCGCGAAAAAAGGAAATTGGCAGGATGCGCCTGCTGGGAGCGAAACTACTCGAGCCGATTGCAGATTCTCGATGCCATTTGCAGAGCTGCAATGAAAAGGGGCATATTGAGAAAAGGTGCTGCAGGAATAAAAATATTACAGCCCAACAGACGGCAGCAACTCCCCCACAAAGCTGAGCAAACAATGAGGAAAGTGGCGCGGACAAGCAAGCCACTATGAGAGAAAACCACATTCAGACTTTCAACTAACGGAAGCCGCACAAGCACGGAAAGCGTGAAGAAAGTTAAAAAATAATTGTAAAATAGAAGGCAATCCCTGCGAAGGAAAGTGACTCTGGGTCATTTCTATCAATGGGTCCATGGGCACCATCAAACACTGGTCCCAGATATCAATCAGAATCCAGAGACAAAATTAACCTCAAGGACTACAAGGAAAACCGAATTGCCTGGAGTAGGCCTAGGACATTTCGAGCTTGCCTACAAACAAACATGTAAAAGTTACTTTACCCATTGAACATAGTCGACCAAGACCGACGCAGCCTCCTGGGCATCAAATGGTTCGCACCATTGGGCATCGGGATGACGCAGAGTAATCGGGTGGCCCCACCGGACTGGGAAAAAACCTGATTAGAGTTCAGAGACGTTTCGAGGCTCCCTAGACAGGTAATCGGGGGACCCCAATTCCTTTAGTCTAGAGCCCCAGGTAAGCCCCTAGGGGAAAACTAAAGCCAGACGAGTTCCTTTTGCTTGAAAGCAAAAATAGAGGAAAACTAAATAAATTAATAGACAAGGGGTTTTAGAAGCTGTTGACCATGCAAGTGGGAAAGACGCAATTCGTAAACACCAAATTAAACCAGACGGGTCGGTTCGGAATCATGTGGTGACTACAAGCTACCCTGAAACCAGCATGCAAACAAAGCGGCATACCCGGTGCCAGTCGTACAACTTATTACACTTCTTGGGGGAGGAAAAGTTTTCGCTAAACTAGTTCTAGCGCAAGCTTACCACAGCTTCCAGTAGACCCTTACGGCTGAAGCACAAACATAGTGAACCACAAAGGGGCATTCACAATGCAACAGACTCCAATTTGAGTGGAGTGTAGCCAGGCATTTTCCCAGAGCCTCAAGGAACGCTATGTGAATTGGATAAAATGGGGGTGTACGCATTACTTCGACGACATATCCTATTTCGGCCAAAGATGCGGCCCAGTTAAAAAAAGACTAAAAGAGGTACTAATAATTCAGAGAGATCTGGCCTACAAAGTAAAAAGAAAATGCTGTTTAATGATGAATCGCGATCGAATGTCTGGGCTAATACACCCTACTGGATAAAAAGTCAAGCTATTAAAGACGCCCAGAAAAGGCATTTTTGGGACTATAAATTTGTTAATAATGTTCCTACCCCACAAAGCGACAATAGCAGAACCAGTATACACTGCGATCACTGGAACAAAAATGTGGACTGGGGTTTATGAGAAAAAAAAAGCCTTCCCAAAAAAAATAAAAACTTTATACAAATCAAAACCACCATTCTTATCCAGTGTTAGTAACACACTTCATTGAACGGTGGGTACTGCGACGCCTACCGTTGGGAAGTCCAGTGCATCCTGAGCCACCAATTGCAGATGGGGAGAGAGGCCCGTCGCATACTATTCAAAAGACTCTTGGTCTAAAAACGACAATTATAGTCAATTGGACAGATGAAGCCCTGGCAATCGTCGCGGAGTGAAACGCTCACGAATAGTTATATGGAAGAAACATTTTTGATTAGTAAGGACCATAACGCGTACTTGGGAATTTTGGTGGAAACAAGCCAAGACCGAACTTTTGTTCCCCGTGAAATGACTAGATAGTCAGAAATTCCCTAGCGACCTACTCTATATACTTCCGACACATTCGCCCGGAAACAAATTTCCCATGGCAGACAGAATTGAGCGAGCACCATTCCGACTATAGAGGAGACCGCACCGACGTGACAGCCTTGCAAGTAGAACATGCCCCGATCTATCCATATCTGCAAATTGATCGTTGCCAGAAGGCCACCGCGAAGGGATCATTGCATGCCGTGTACTGAATGGGTAGGTAAAGGCTGGCCGGGAAATAAAAAAACCTGGAATTTAACCGTATTCCGGACCAGAACAACCGACTCTCCGATTCAAAAAGGTGTTTGTTGTGGGGTGATTGGGTGTTTATCCTTCCAAACTTACAACCTAAGGTACTGGTATGCTTCACGAAGGCCACCCTGGAATTGTTTTAAATGAAAAGCCTTGCTAGAAAGGCATATGTCTCGAGTGGCTGGTATAGATAGGAATCGAATACTGGGTTAAATTCTTGCAACAATGCCAAAGACCAAGCCTCCCACCAAAAGCACAATAAGACTGGGAACCCCACGAGGCCCTGGTCACGATCCACATTGACTTTGCGGGTCCTACTAAGGGGCATACTTTTCCTATTGTCGTAGATGCATACTCAAATTGGTGGGAGTTTAAAATTATGCATTTCAAGGACATTTGAAATAGGGCACCTAGTCTATGCAAAAAATTTTACAGGGGACCCATTATGGCTCCCAGGACATCACACAAATTACAGGCCCCCGTCCTACTGTCTAACGTAGATGACGCAGGGGAATGGAGCGGCACATAGACCAGACTTTCGGTCCCAAAAACATAGAAAGAAGTACAAACACACAACACAATATTAAAAGCGACGAATCAAACCAAGGAGGGGGGGGGAAATACGAGGAAAATAATAAGAACGTTTTAATTAAACACAGAATACATAACAAACAAAAGAGCAAAAAAGAGACATTACAGTTCTAAGATGAAATTGCGAGAAGGTCCACTCGAGGGGCAAGCCAGGCAGGCTTCGACTGCCGCGAGAAAACAGGAGGGAGCGGCACAACGCGGCCTAAGAACTCGGCAGCAGTAAAATGGCTGACTCACCCTTCAGGTGGTTCCATGGAGAGGACCGGAGGAGACAGAACCCATCCGAAACCGGTCGAAGTCATTCTAGCAGAAATGACCACGCAGTCCAGTCGGTAAAAGAGACCCACTACCTGCGCGACTCGTCCATCACCGAGGACTAAACCAAGAGGGGAGGGGTGTTCGTAATAAGATATGTAGACTCTAAACAGGATTCCTGATTGGTAAAAACCTGAAATCGGGATTGGTTCAATAAGGAACACAATCCACGAAGACTGCCAAACGGCGGCAACAAACTAAATACCTGTCATTGGTACAACCGGCAGGCGAAAAACCTATAAAAAGGCTGCGCGGCTTGAGCCAATGTTCCGTTATCTCAACTGTTGTTAACTAATAAAGACTTTGTTGTTGGAACCCGGTCTACCTCGCGTTTTTCCGGACGGAACAGTATCCTTTTTAATTACTAAAAATAAAAAAAGAATGTTTGAGTGGAATTTAGTTAACCAAATCTATACCATAGTACAGAGATAGGGGTGCCTGCAAGCAGAGGGTTGATAATTTCTAGAGAGCTAATTCAAGAAACTGGGTACAAAAGCCAGGCTTACCACTGACCGAGAACATAGTGAAATGGTGAATAGTCTCTGTGCAGAGGTGGTTCTGACCAGTTCTGGAGAACTGGTACACCTTTAAAACTCATCAAACCTCTTGGCCGTTTATGGTGGAGACTGACGCCCTGCCACCATCTATTCTCTGCCTCCTGAGTCCCAACTTATTGGCTAAGTCTTCTTTTGTTGCCCTGCATAGGAGAACGGAGCTGTAAAGCAGGTTAGTGGGGTGGGGAAGGAATGGGATTTTTCAGTAACCTTCCCCCTGGAGTGGGGTTGGAATTGAGATGTTACAGTATCCTTCCCCTGCCACCCCCACAAAGCCACACCATATCACGCCATACCACGCCTGCCAAGCCATGCCCAGAGAATCGATAGTAAATTTTTTTGAACACCACCACTGTCTCTGTGCCTGATAACGTCAATCAATAGTATATGATGAACAAGCATTCAAGAGATCTAACATGGCCTAGCACACAGTATGGAAGCAACAAAGGCCACTGAATGGGTATTTGGATCCTGGAATGTGTCTATTCCAACAAAGGTCAGATTAGTGCAAGAAACTGTATTTCCTGTGACACCTCTAGAAGGAAGGCAAAGAAAATGTACTTTGGAAAAGCAGAATAAAAGGAGTTGTGACACTTTTGAGCTTGATGTTGGTAAAACTGCCTGAGAAGACTATGGGCAGCCCAGAAAAATCAGCAAAAATGACAGATTATCAAAAAAAAAATAATCAAAGCAGAGTTCTCACTTGAGACACAAATGACTAGGCTCAAATTCTTCTGCTGGGACCCATGTTAAAACCCTTCTCAAATGCTAGGAATTGTGAAAGGAAAGAGAAGACCAGCAGCAAAGGGAGTGTAGTTGATTTCAGCAATGAGTACCACATTGTAAGATCTCAACAATCAAGTTCGGGACAATTGTCCGGGAGAAACTCTATCTATATGGCTACTTAAGGTTGACACTGACTTGATGACAGATCTCTCTCTCTCTCTCTCTCTCTCTCTCTCTCGCTCTTGCTCTCTCTCTCTCTCTCTTGCTCTCGCTCTCTCGCTCTCTCTCGCTACCTGTCTCTATTTCTATCTCTATCTCTATCTTGAGCAAAGCAACAAATTGCAATAGTTGGCAGGTCAACATCACCTCTTAGAGATAAGCATTCCAGGCTGATTCTGACAAGGGAGGAAACAACAACAAAAAACAAGCCTCCTTTGGCCAACATGACAGAAGCAAAAACAACAGGGTTAATTACAAATGGGAGGCAGTTGGAAGGGCCTATTATGCATGCAAGGGCTAAACTGGTTAATGATATATAAAGGCATAGATCTCTGTCATGCAGCCCTGCTAACTCTCACGGTTCTGCTGTGAGTCTCACGATTTTCTGTCATTTCTCACGGTCTCACGACAAGGCTCCTCAATCTCACGCCGAATTTAAAACGCTTTTTTTTTTTTCAAATTTGGGGGTTGGCTTATATGCGAGATTGGCTTATATGCGAGTATATACGGTAATCGTTTTTCTTCATGTCTGTCCGTCATTTTGAAAGGGGAGTAGGCCCTGGGAACGAGGCTAGTTTCCCAGTAGTCTTTGGAAGTTCAGCACGGGAAAGCGATCGCAATCATATAAACATGGTGAAAAGAGGTGGTGATTTTTCAATAGAAGAAAGAAAGCTGCATCTTCTTACAACAGGGAACACAAATAAAACATTTAAATAAACTGTTAATGACTTTCCTCGATGGAAAAGGGGTTTGTTTAATCTTGATCGGGAAAAAAATAGAATCTCACTATTTTTTATAGAATCTCCAGATTTTTTTTCATGGGTCTCCAGATTTTCCTTTATCAGGGGTTGGCAGGTCTGGTCATGGTAGCTTAATACTCTGACGATGTCAGCAGAGTCTGACAAAAGCTTAAGTAAATATAATTTTAGTTTCGGAGATTGCAAGATGTCTGTTTCTTCTTTTACAACTATACATGGAATTTGTATTTTTAGAATAGTTTAATATATATATAAAATTATTCATACTATGATTCAGATATTTAGAACAGGTGCATGAAAACTGACAAAAAATTCCCCCCTCAAATCTCCCCTCCCCTAGAGTGAAAATAAATCATAGGCACTAATATAATATAATCAAAAGATGGGACAAAGATAAGGCCTACCAGGAAAAAGGTTTTAAACCACAAATGGCTTTTCAGAATCTCTCCACTTTGCTTCCCATCAGATAAATTTGGTGACATTTCATCAATATTTTCTTGCAAGTCAAGTTCATTATCAGAAAAATAATATAAAGGCTAGATGAATGTTTCAGTTGGCATTAGATCCTTCCATTGATACATTAATCCTTCTGACCTTTCCCAACTGATAAGATAATTTAAAAGCATTATCAATTGCGGCTTTCAGTTTGGGCAGTCTGGCTTGTACTGATATATCAGTAAAGATCCACCCTTAACCCACCCATTCATACTTAGGACACTTTCTCAGTTGAGGAAGGAAACCTCAAGCTGAGAAAAATGAAGCTGTTCTTTGTGGGTGCAGCCTTGTTGATTTCTGTGCTCAGCACAGATGCTCAGGTGAGATGAAACCTGCATTTTAGGAAAGGTAACATGAGAGAAGGTAGAGAAACCCATGTGGCTCAAACTCTGTGGGTTAATCCCAAACTAAACAGGTCACTCTTGGGTTCTACTGAAATCCTAGATATAATAAATATAGTTGTGTAATGCTATATGGAAGATATCTTGTTTGAACCCTGTTCAAAAGGGAATTGCAAGCAACTGCAAGTAGATCAATAGGTACCACCTTGGTGGGAAGGTAACAGCAATTCTGTGCACCTCAGCAAATAGTCATGCTGGCCACATGACCACAGAAGTGTATATGGACATCACTGGCTCCTTCAGCTAAGAAACAGAGATGACCACTAGCCCTTAGAGTTGGTCATACCTGGACAAGGGAAACCTTTACTTTATTACATTTTATAATGGTTTTAGTGTTAACAAGATAAAACAAGATAACATAATGGGTGACTATTATTCTTTTCCCTACAGCTTTATATTTCAGATCTTCCACCTCCAGTAAGTGAAATAATTTCTTGTTTTAATGTATTTTGATATTTCTGACGGCTCTCAGAACTCAAGCTGGGAAATGAGATCACAAAATCACAAAGGGGCAGCCAGTTGGTCAAATCTGATCTATCTTCTGACATGACATAATCAAGCTTCATACCTTGCTCACCCAAAGATCGATCATGGTCCGAACTGATCCCAAGGGAAATCATTAGTTTCAGAACTTTAGTTTCCCATATAAATGTCACTAAAGACAAGCATGTGGGGGTTCCTCTGAATCCCTTCACAGAAACTTCCTTTTCTTTGTTGGAGAAAAAACAGATTTGTCAATGTATTTTTGAATTTCTGCAGGGTATCCTGGGTCTCAGGGCTATAGTGTTTCTACAAACTATGATCCACAGTACCCTGAACCTTTAAATAGAGTGTGATCAAAGTTTCCCTTCTTTTTGCATACACTGTTTGTGCAATATGCATAAAAGAATAGATGGAGCTTTGTTTACCATACCCAAAATATTGACATACCTTGAAGATACAGTAGCTTGGATCACAATTCACTCCACTGCATTCAAAACAGGGAGGTTCAGCCCCACAACCCAAAAGAATGTTTTCATCCATTTTAAAAGTTATTTGTTCATTTTTTTTTACTTAGAAACTATGTACTTGATGCTTTTACTTTCTTATTAAGAAAATAAATGAAATAAACCAACACCTTTTGAAAAGATCTTTATCATTTGAAGCGACATTTTCCTTCCACCCTCTCTGTCTCTGTCTCTGTCTCTGTCTCTCGCTAGAGTCTCATTCAGGGATAGGTGCTCACAAATCTGGGATAGATGCATTGTGAAGTATAATCCTGGGAGATTGCCATGAAGTAGAAGACAGGGAGTCCTCAAAGACAGAGAAGGAAGGCAGACATCTGGGATATCCCTCTTCATTCCTTGATGGTGCAGGATCTTATAACCAAGGGACTCAGTGGTGGGATTCAATTATTTTTACTACCAGTTCTGTGGGCATGGCTTGGTGGTCATGGCAGGGGAAGGGTACTGTAAAATCTCCAGTCAGAGGTGGTATTTTCTAGTACTCCGAACTACTCAAAATTTCTGCTACCAGTTCTCCAGAACTGCTCAGAACCTGCTGAATCCCACCTCTGAAGGGACTCTTTTTTTAAAAAAATAATAATATGAAAATTTGTACAAGTAGACCTCATTTAATTACTCCAATTCTGACCAGCTAGCAAAGTGATTGCTAAGTAAAATATTGCCTGAGGATGATTTATAATGATTATGTTTATAATTTGAAACAGGAGAATGCGTAGTAACTGACTGCAATTTTGAATATGTGACCGAGACAAAGATGTGAAAGTGGAATATGTGGGTCAAGATTGAAAATCTATTTTATTATTACCATTGCAACTCACCATCTATGGCAGGTGATCAACAAGGACCACCTGTAGTATCTTTCCTTACAGATGTTGTAAGGATAAAATTAGCAAGACTCTAGTACCGTGATGGTGAACTATGGCATGTGTGCCACAGGTGGCAGCAGAGCCATTTGTGCCGGCACGCGAGCTGAAGGCAAACTTACCTCATTGTGCATGTGCGTGCCTCACAGCTGATTTTTGGTGGGTTTGAGGCCTTTTTCGGCCTCCCAAAGGCTTGAGGAAGGCTTCTGCAAGCTTCTGGAGGCTTTGCAGACCGAAAACTAGCCCTGTTTTTCCAAAAATACTGGAAGTGACATAATGGGGCTAGTTTTTGGCCTGCAAAGCTTCCAGAAGCCTGCAGAAGCCTTCCTCAAGCCTTTGGGAGGTCGAAAAAGGCTTCAAACAGGCCAAAAATCAACTGTGAGGTGCAGTGCAGGCAAGGGGGCAGCGTGGGGGTATGTGAGGGTGGGTGGGAGGATTGCACACATGCATAGGGGGGTGGGAGGGGCTCACATTACCTTCTGGGTGCGAGCGTGAGCATGCAAGCGAGTGTGAGCATGCAAGCACACACACAATTTTTGGCACAGGAGCCCAAAGAGGTTAGCCACCACTGCTCTAGTATATGCCATTTACATCTTTCAGAAGCAATGTTGAATATAAACATTATTTATTAAGTATATCCTAGATGTCTGCAGGCCTTCCCTACAAAGGGTATGAAGGTCCTCCATATGCATAGATTTAGTTGTGGATCTCCTTAGAGCCCCTCCCGGTCTCTTCTTCCCAGACTTTGTTGCAAAAAGGTCTGGTTTCTAATAGATGTTTCCATTTCCATAGGGGAATCCTGACTATTGGGGTGATGTTTCTTTTAGAAATTCTATTCCACAGCGCCTTTCATTTGTAAGTATAAACATCTTCATCGCCTTCTCATTTTCTTGGTTGAGGAACAGACTCCCTGATTACAGTCTGAAGTTCCCAAATTCTGTTTCAATTACTTCCCACCCAGGGAGGACTGTGGGTTAAGACAGCTGCTAGAAAAACAGTTAAGAGATTGGTCACAATCAAGAGTATGCAGTAGGCATAATCAAAAGCTCCAAATTGAGGTCATGAATTTTTTGTGCAACACTCATATAGAATGGATAGAGCTTTGATCACCATTGCTACAATCTTGGTGTCAGCATTCCGAGTAATGCACCCATTGAAAGCATAACTGCAAGGCAAGTAGATCCCTCAAATGATAGGTTTATTGGATACATCATATCAGCACAGCCAGTGAAAACCAACTCTGACAGTTCCCACGGTTTTCACCTAATTAAAAGAATCAAATTCCCCCCTCCCGGGTGTTACTGGTCACATTGTCCAATGAAGAGGGAAGGCAGGCTCTTCTCTTCCTTCAGTAGCCACCTGTTTCAATGACCTTGGTTTCCACACAAAAACATTTTGTTTTGACTGGAACCTGGCTATGTACTTCCTCCCTCCCTTCCCTCTCTCTGACTTCATGGCAACTATGAGGCAGCACAAGATGACTTCAGCCAGGTTTGCTTCAGAATTGACAATTGGGTTTTTTGACCATACCCCAAGGATACCTTTGCTCACAATTCCATCCACTGGATCCAAAACAGTTGGGGTTTAAATTAACAAAATACTGTTTTTTATCCATTTTGAAGTCACTTCTCCATGTTTATTTACTTTGAAATTACATTTACTGTAGTTATTTGGTGCATTTATTTACTTACTCACTGATTAAAAAAATATACTGTAGTGTACTGTAATATATACTGTTTCTCTTGATACAAAGCAACCTCCTTTGAGAACATTTTGCTCTTTTAAAGCAGCCTTGTTTAGTATTCAAAAATTCCTGTTTCTACTCTCCATCTTTCTACTGTAGAATTATTACATCTAACATAACTTAAATATCAGAAGATTTGCAGGCATGAATATAATGCACACAGACATAAATATGCATATACACATAAACCCAAGTGTATGCTTATATGAGTGAGAATGCAAGTTTGCACTTATACCATTTAGATATTTATTAATGCTACTATCAAGAAATAAATCCATGTTTTTCTTCATTCTGCAGTGGTTTCCTAGATCCTTTGGCCCATCAGTGAGTATAACCTTTGCCTGCTTATACTATACCCATTTGAGAAATCCACTCCCGACCCAAAAAACTGGTCCTGAAGATTTTAGGGTGCCATTTACTCCCAAATCTGGGGTAGAAGAATAGCCCTGGGGGGGTCTTTATCTTTTTCCATTCAGGTCTATATATGGCTATTTTATTTATTTAATGTATATGCTAGCCATCTCACACTTAAAAGCAACTTGACTTATCTAGTTTATTATATAGCTGAATTATAAAAAAAAGATCTGAGGGTCTAAATATTACGCACAGATACACCTGTGAATGTATAAGCTTATATGGGAAAGAGAATGAAAGTTTGCATTTTATACATTTAAGGGTATATTAAAACTATTTCATCAAGAAAGCCATTTTGTTCTTTTTGCAGTGGCCTTTCAGACACTTTGGCTCAGGAGTGAGTATTACCTTTGCCTATATATAAATGCACCTTCCAAACGGAAAACTATTTAAAATCACAATTGCCAAAACATCTCGGGGAGACCTTTTCCTGAGCAAGATTGAAACAGCTGGATACAATGATTTGATTTGAGAGTTTCCTGTTTATCCCATACAATGAACATACATGTATCTGTGGAGCTGAAGAGGTAGAAGATCTGACTCATATATTATTTTATTGCTGTTTGTATAAGGGGCTGAGAGATAAGTACCTTAATCCACATATTAAACATACGACCCAGTGGGAGGACCATATTAAAACAACTTACCTCATGTGTGGCCAGAATCTGAAAATGACATTTAATACACCAGAGTTTCTGACTAAAATGGCCCAACTGAGATTGGCATAGGTGGGCCTGATTGGGGTAGATTGCAGGAGTGATAAAGAAATATAACTTTATGTCATTTTATTCTTTCTTACATATTTATGTATTCAATTATTGCATTTATCCTATAACTATTGTATTTCACCCTACTCTCATTTTAAATTGTCTATTTCAAATTTTATTGGTAATATGCTTTTGATCCTGTACCTGGATATGGCCTATAGGCTAATCCAGGGTTGGAATTCTACCAGTTTGGCCTAGTTTGGCCAAACCAGTAGCTCTGAGGATCAGTTGTGAGTGAACCTGATTCGCACTGTGCCACACGTCAGCTGTTTAACACAGAGAGATTGCTGGAGGTCAGAAGATCAGAAGCATGTGCTCACCAAACCAGTTTTTACACCAGTTGAATCGCCCCCCTGGGCTAACAATTCAATATATATATATATATATATATTAATATATATATATATATATATATATATATATATATATATATATATTCCTATTATTACCCAATTAATTACCCAATTAAAGAGAACCCTGCCCAAAGTGCCCGGCCCTGAAAATCATAGGTTCCTATACAGGGTTAGGTGCTTCCAAATCTTGGTTAGATGCCTTGTGAAGCATAGCCTTGTAGATTGGAGTAGGGGACTGAGGGGGTAGAAAGAGACTATTGCAAGACAGGGAAGGAAAGCAGAGAGATATAACAATTCTGCATTGCAGAAGATGGAAGAGTTCCTTCCAGTTCAATAGCAACATTGTTTTCTGCAGCATCTATTTAGGAGGAGAATATGGTCCTGATGTTGTGCTAGGCCACAACTGACCACTCACCTTTAGCTGCCCATTCCCCAATTAGAGGTTATAAGCAGTGGTGCGATTCAACCAGTGTAACAAGTGATCATGCATTTTGTGCACCCGTGTGCACCATTTAAAAAAGCCCTTTTTCAACTATAATAGTTACCTTCTATGGAGCCCCATGAGTAAAACAGCTGTGCTCCAAAACAAGGAAATAAAGCACAGGAAAGAGCAGGGGCGAGTGGGCAGGGCCAAATGATCACCAGAACTACCAGTTCACCCAAACCAGTGGAATCCCACCCCCTGATTATAAGATGCTCTTTGCAGGCTTTTTCAGTTTTTTTGTTTGTAAAATTGATAGGAAAAAAAGTATTTGTCCCCTCACTCTTATGTCTTTTGTGTGTATGTGGTGTTTGCCTATAGGATCACTTTAAATCTGAAAAGCTGGTGAGTATCTTATTTTGTTTTTACCCTTTTTAGATGATTGTTCCCTTTGGAATCTGATTGCTCTGGCATCTCAGATGTGTCCCGCTGCAAAAATTTGTCAAGCTTTCTTTTGGAGTAGAAAAAGCTAAACCCAGCCAAACCCAGGTTGCAATCTTTCCTGGACCATTCTCATATCAACATATGAGGTTATAATGTACCTCTTTGCTTCTTCCTTTATTGCCTGGTCCTGTTCCCAAAGATGTAGAGCACATTCGGACGTGTCAAACAATAGAATATAAAAAAGACCCGAGTTGGCTTCTCCAGACCAATCAATATATATCCCATGTTATTTCAATGTTGTGCACCCAGGTGGCATGTTCATGTATCAGCACCTTGAATAAGAAACAACATGAATGTTGGATGTCAAAAAAAAAGGAGGGGGGAGGAGTGGATGGACTTCCCATTTAAAATAATGATCATTATATGACAATGTACCCTAGGAACTGTCAAGATTTTCATTCAAAGAAAAAGATGAAAATGTTCACAGACACAAAACATTATTGTGTGTGTTACTAGACATACCCTCTACCTATGTCCCGCAGCCAACAAAGGGATAAATTTAAAAAACTGGTGCAAAAAACTGCGCAGAGTCCAGATTTTATCTGTTTTTCAATGAAATGCAGGACTTCCTTGCAAGATAGATGATGATTTAGGGTTCTGCTAGAACATTTAAGGATCAGTTTCAAAGCAGAAGGAGAAGATCAGTGTTGAATAGTGTTGTATAAACAACCAAATTCAATCAATTCAAATGGAAAATTAAAAGTGTTATTATAAGCATACAATACTACATTGCTACATTGTTTAAAAAAGTGTAAGAAAAAAGACCACCAAATATGCAGTAAGAATATTAAAAAAAAAAAATCAGAGATGAAACAAATAAGCTATTAAGAGGATCTCAGAATAAAGATACTTTCTAAATATTGTGTCTTGTCATTTTGCTAGATGCATATGTTGGGTGTAAGTATCTGGAAATATTTATTATCATTTCAATATTTGACAAAAAGTACTTGTTTCAGATCTCCAGTTCGTATCAAACATCCTCTTTCCTCTGGCAGCCAAGTCTGCCTGAGAAAATGACATTCATTTACACATTAAACAGGTTTGCTATTCAAATTAGTTAAAGTAATTAGTTAAAGTAATTGGTAGTCTTCTACATGATTTGGGTGTCTCTCATCATCTTTCACTGCGCCTTGGTGGTGCAGTGGTTAGAGTGCTGTACTGCAGGTCACTTCTGCTGCCTGCCGGCTGCCTGCAGTTTGACAGGTCAAACCCCACCAGGCTAAAGGTTGACTCAGTCTTCCACCCTTCTGAGGTGGGTAAAATGAGGACCCAGATTGTTGGGGACAATAGGCTGACTCTGTAAACCGCTTAGAGAGGGCTGTAAAGCACTGTGAAGAGGCATATAAATCTAAGTGCTATTGCTATCATATAGAAACTAAATTCTGTATTATAACATATGAAGTCCAGTGAATGACTTTCAGCATGTTGAATTTATCTTAAAACTAAATTAAGACTTTGCAGCAGTTTTAATGCCACTGTCTTTGTTCTATAATATTTTGATTTATTAAGATTTATTCATCTTTTTCATTCATTCCAGCAGAGTGGATAGTCGAGCAGATGAGATATAACAGAGAGATTCATGCTCAGATCTGAATATTTTTTTCCCTCTTGTCTGTTACCTTAGCTTACCAAAAACAAATGCAGGTGGACCATTTGAAACGATTTATTCCTGAGGTTTAATTTCCATCCCCACGCCAAGTTGAAGAAACATTGGCCAAATTCATGGATAGTATTAAGTGTTAATGCAGCTGGTATGAAATATGATAGCCACATTTTTGGCTTTGTAATATAGTCATATAAAACCCACCATGATTTAAAATAACAATGGCCCAATATTAAGCTAAACAGTGTTGGACCTGCTTAGAATTTGGATGGGTGAAGATCGGGGAATATCCAAGATATGTTTTAGACTGGAAAGCCACTCACTCAACAAGACCAAACAAACTCTGTAATTCTTCAGTGGAAGTGTCATTTTACCCAAGAACAACATTTTTATTAATTCCTGGAAGCAAAAAGGGAGTCTTAGTAGTAGAAATAATGGATTCATTTCTCCAATTTGTAGGACAGGTGAAGGAGAATGCAATGCAAAGTAACTCTTGATGTTTTTTCTTCCTTCTATTAGAAATTAATTAAAATCTGCAGAAAAATCTTTGATCAGGAGAGGCATTGGGTAAGCTTCATGGGGGAAAAATATGAATATATTCATTCTGAGGGTTGGTTTGGCTAAAGGAACACTGAGGAGCTTTTCAGTGAAGAACAATTAACAGCTATATTAATAAACTTGGAAGCCTTGTGGTGTTTTTTTTTTAATTCAGGAAGAAAAGAAAAAGGCACACAGTTCTAGGAACAGCCAACATGGCTAGGCTCCTAAGAGAAACTTTAGAGTACTCATTCAGCAACATCCGGGGCAGTGGTGGGATTCAAATATTTTTACTACCAGTTCTGTGGGCATGGCTTGGTGGGTGTGTCATGGTTTGTTGGGTGTGGCAGGGGAAGGATACTGTAAAAATCCCCATTCCCTCCCCACCCCAATAACCTGCTTTCTAGCTCCATTGTCCTGGGCAGGGCAACCAAAGAAGACCCAGCTAATCAGCTGGGACTTGAGAGACAGAGAATAGATGGGGGCAGAGCCGTTCAGAAGTGGTATTTGCCAGTTCTCTGAACTACTCAAAATTTCTGCTACTGGTTCTCCAGAACTGGTCAGAACCTGCTGAATAACCACCTCTGGTCCAGAGGCAAGATGATAGACATGACACCACAGATCCCTAGTTCTTCCTGTCCTCACAACACATTTGTATCTGCCACCCAGGGATGGGATTTAGCTGGTACAGACTGGTTTGGGTGAACCAGTAGTTTCAGCGATCAGTTGGCCCCACCCACCCACTCCTACACTAGTCTGTCCTATATTTCCTTTGTTTGAAGCCCAGCTGATAGGCGTGGCAGAGCGGATTGCCACGCCTCAGCTGTTTTCAGCTGAGGCTGCAGTAGAAGTTAAATTTTAGAGCTGTTTTCAAATGCACCGCGTGCGAAGCGCTCACCAAACCAGTTGTTACCCTGGTTGAATCCCACTACTGCTGCTACCTACCAACAGGGAAGAAGTTGGCACTGCCACTATTAAGATAAAGAAGCCTCATTAAGGTGGTGAACCAGGAAAAGCAAGAATGGACAGCAAGCCCTCACCATTCTGCCCCCTGGAATAGCTGCTTCACTTTGTCAAAAATGAGAAGCTCTCTAAGCCAAATAGAATAGTTAAATGCAGTTTTTATTGCCATAGGAAGCCCTCAGATATACCAGGGTGGTATATTTCCCCTCTTCCCTTAACTGTTTTGTTTGACTTCTTCATCAGACCCTAGCTACAGTTCTCCGTAGGTTCTAGAACCACAGGCATTCTGGATCTTGAACCTTGTTTAACCAAACGCAGCTAATCACTCATAACACTGCATTGGAATTTTCTTTCTGTGCAGGGAGGTTGGAAGTGTTTATTTGCTGGAGGGAAACAGATTTGTTGGGGAAAGCTGGAGGTCCATATCTGTTTCTCTCAACAGCCCCCAAATCCAAACTCTTGCAGAGAATTTAATTTGTCAACTCCTTCTATGCAGCCAGCTTTCTGCTCTGTGCACAAGTCCATCCAAGTTAGTCCTGTAATAACTTTGCCACCTTTTAAAATTACACTTAGCTGTTTATTGTTTACAGGAGCCCAGAAGGAATCCTTTGAAAATGATCCTGATTTTTAAAATATGCTGCAGAAATCCTATGAACCTGGTAAATATCTCAGGTGCAAGTTTCAGGCAGCTCCAGGATGTAATGCTGCTGGGAACTGTAATCCACCACAGCAGCAGGGGAGAAAAAGTCACGTCCTGGGACAGAGTGAAAACTCCTGTCACCCATCTCTGCAGGACAGCTTCTGGGAGGAGATACATCCATAGCTTCATTATGGTTGATGGGATTTTTTTTTTTAATGACGATTGTTGGAAACTTCCTCTATTTTGATTTTTTCTGTTCTGATTGTTTTGTTCTGCAGGATCGTCAACCTTTCCTACCCATCTATGGCTATCTTGGTTTTCCACAAGGTTACTCTTTTTATCCCCGAGGCTTCCCATTTTACTCTCAAGGCTACTCTGAAGTAGGTACTGCTCAGCAATCTTTACCTGTTGCCACACAACCATTTGGGTCTGTTGTCCCTCATTACTATCCACCACAACCCCTTCTATTTATCCTGGAATAGCTTCACCTGACTAACTTGTTGTCACGGACTTGTCACGGTGTGAAAGTGTGACAAGTCCTCTTGAAGGCTTATTTGTTTGAAGGTGGGATAAGTTATCCTTTCCCTATACTCACAGAGGTCAAATATGGCAAAATGTGAATTGTTGTTGTTTTTCTAAATTGTTATAATTGTATCCTGGCTATAATGACCAGGAAAGTGAAGTAAGCTGTCTTCGTTGCCCTGCATCTTGCTTAAGTTTTAAAGGGTTCCTGTTTTATGGATAAAACTCTCCAACCTATCCTATTTTAAATTTTGCACAAGCAGATATGAGCGGTATAACTAAAAGAAATTTTGCTGCTCTAGAAAAGCAATGCTCAGTCTTGGCAATTTTAAGATGTATGGACTTTAACCCCCAGAATTCCCCAGCTACAAAGACAGCTGGGGAATTCTGGGAGTAGAGATCCACATATCTTAACAGTTGCCAAGGTGAGAAACATTGCTCTGGAAAGATCCTAGATATAAATGTTACAGTGATTTGGGTTATCCAGCTCCCCTCTTCTTGTATTTTGTAATTATAACCATTTTTTGACCTCTTCATTGGACCACAGCTCCACAGGATCTAGAACGACAATCATACTTGATTCTGAATCTTGTTATCCAAACACAGTTAATAATTCATAAGAGCTTTTCTTGCCAGAGGAGGGAGGTTGGAAGAGTCTGTTGGCTGGAAGGAAGTTGGGGAAGGCTGGAGATGCAGATCTGTCTCCCTTGACAGCCCCATAATCCAAACTCTTTCACAGGACTAAATTTCCCAATGTTTTCCCTGCATTCAGTTCCTTGCAATTAAATGGATTTTAACTCTTTCAGGGTTAGTGTTGTGATAAGCATGTCCCTCTTTAAGGCTACATTTAGTGATTCATTGTTTACAGGAGCCGAGATGGAATCATTTGGTGATAGTCCTGACTCTTAGAATATGCTGTGGAAGTCACTTGTATTAGTCAAATGTTTGGAATGCAAGTTCCAGCAGCTCCAGGAAATAATACTGGTGGGAACTGTAATCCACCACTGTTGCAGGGCAGAAAGAGAGATGTCCTGGGATAGGGGAAAATTCATGTAACATGTCTTTGTTGGATAGGAGATATATCCACAGGCTTCAATATGGTTGGTGGGTTTCTTTTAGAATAGATTAAAATATTTTATTTGGCTAAGTGTACTTAGATACACAAGTGTCTAATCAGTTTTAATGAGGATTACAGGAAAAAAAGGACATAAGTGACTATAACTTGGGTTTCTGTTCCATGTTCTTTTGTTCTGCAGCAACAATCTAACTATTGGAATCCATCTAATCCTGTCATGAATAGCTACCTTAATTTAGTTCTCCCAGAATCTTTCCCTGGACAACCTTTGTCTCCTGCCCAACCACAAATTGGATATGTTCCCTTTGTTCTTTATAGTCCTCAAAATTATGCAGGTGCTACATTGTCTCCCCTGCCAAAATATGTCCTTCCTCCCTTGGTACAATGTGCCCCTTCTACCTTTGCATACTGTGTCCGTCCTGCCCCTCCACCACGTACCCGTCCTGCCCCTCTACCACATGCCCATCCTGCCCCTCCAACACGTGCCCGTCCTGCCCCTCTACCACGTGCCCATCCTGCCCCTCCAACACGTGCCCGTCCTGCCACTCTACCACGTGCCCATCCTGCCCCTCCAACACGTGCCCGTCCTGCCCCTCTACCATGTGCCCATCTTGACCCTCCACGTGCCCGTCCTACCTTTCCACCACATGCCCATCCTGCCTCAGTTTCCTCTGCTGTTCAGTCTCCTGATACATCTGCATTGCCTGCCTCTGAATCTGCTGCCTCCAAAACACCTGGTAACTTAAACCAAAAGTTTTGAAAGGTCAGGTAAGTATGAAAATGTGCCAATTATTGAAGGGCTATTTCTTTGGAGGTGGGGGAAGAAGAAACTTTACAGCACATTGTGATGGAATGCTCCCTCAGAAGGTGTCTTGGATCCATCCATGAATCATACCATCTCAAGGGCACTACTGTCTACTGATGGCTAAATTAATTTGACATTCAGCCATATGTTTAGTCACTCTGGTAACTGCTGATACATTATTTATTTTTATTCATAATTTTATTCATCACCCATACTGGGTGTTTTTAAAATAATTCACTTCTCTGGGGTTTCAATACCCATTTATATGTTGTTGCTGTGAGTTTTTATATAATAATGCTGCACTTTGATATGTCACACCAAGTAATGAAAACCTCCCATTTTGGCTTGGCAATAGGATTTCTCATATTTCCACCAGAAATGCAAACATTAAAATACACAGCAGCCAAGAAAGGTGTTACAATCAATGGTTCTTAACACAATCAGGAGACAGGACCGTTCACAGACTCAAGGCCCAAGACCGGGCATCTGTCAGAAAGGTTGAATGAATGAATGAATGAATGAATGAATGAATGAATGAATGAATGAATGAATGAAAGAATTCTTTATTGGCCAAATGTGATTGGGCACACAAGAAATTTGTCCTGGTGTATAATGTCTCAGTGTACAAAAAAGAAAAGATACATTCATCAAGAATCATAAGGTACAACATTTAATAATAGTCATAGGGTACAAATAAGCAGTCAAATCATACTAGGAAACAATCAATATAAATTGTAAGGATACAAGCAACAAAGTTACAGTCACAAGTGGGAGGAGATGGATGATAGGAACAATGAGAAGATTAATAGCAATAGTAATGCAGACTTAATAAATATTTGGTCAGTGTTGTGGGAGTTAGTTGTTTAGCAGAGCAACAGCATTCAGCAAAAAACTGTCCTTGTGTCTAGTTGTTCTGGTGTGCAGGGCTCTATAGTGTCATTTTGAGGGTAGGAGTTGGATTTGTTGTATTTTAAGGCTCTGTCAAACTGCCCAACGGATGCAAAACGGACACAACGGATGAGCAAAATGTTCCATCCATTGTTATCCACTCTCAAATCTCAAAAAGGGCAAAAATTTGCATAACCGGAGCGGATAACACGGACACGAGGGAGGATGCAGGGCGGATGGAAAGCGGATGCGGAATGGAAGCCCAGTGGATGGAAGTGGATGGGAGCGGATGGCGCAACCGCAGGGCTTCCGCGGGGCCTCAGCAAAGCAGATGTGGAACGGATACAGCAGATGCAAAACGGATGCACAGCGGATGAAGCGGATGCACAGCGGAAGCCTAACGGATGCCTGGCGTTAATTGCGCATGCGGGGGATAGCATTGCACAAGCCCCCGGATATAAAGGAAGCAGCTCACACGTGGCCAGCATTTGGAGAAAGACCTGCTGCAGGATACATCGAGTCTTTGCCTGCCCTGCCTGCCATGCCTGCCTGCAAGCCTTGCTGCCAGCCTTCCTGCCAGCCTGCCTCCAAGCCTCCTGGCCAGCCTCCCTGCAGCCTTGCTGTCTGCCTGCCTGCAGCCTTGCTGCCAGCCTGCCTTCCAGCCTCCTGCCAGCCGTCGCCTGCCAGGCCTCCCTGCCAGCCTTGCGCTGCCTGCCTGCCTTCCTGCCAGGCTTTGTGCCAGCCATCCTGCCAGGCTTCCTGCAGTCTTGGTGCCAGGCTTCCTGCCAGCCTTGATGCCAACTTCCTGCCAGCCTTGGTGCCTGCCAGCCTCCCTGCCAGCCAGCAACCCCACAACCATGGGAAGAAGCGAAAGTCTCAGCAACTGCCGCCATCCTGGCAAGAGGGCAGGGCCACCCTCCCGCCCTGCCCCTGACTCTGCTTCTGCTGGGGCTTCTGCTGCTGCGGCTCGCTCTTCTGGTGCTGGAGCTTCTGCTGAAGCTGCTCCTGGCGGTAGTGCTTCTGCTGCGTACTCTGCTGAAGCTGCTCCTGGCGGTGGTGCTTCTGCTGCTGCGTACTCTGCTGAAGCTGCTGCTGGTCCTGCTGGTCCTGCTCATGCTCCTGGACTTGCTCGTACTGCTCGTACTGCTCATGCTCCTGGTCTTGCTCGTCCTGTCATCCTGCTCGTGCTCCTGGTCCTGCTCGTGCTCCTGGTGCTGCTGGTGCTGCTGGTGCTGCTGGTGCTGGTGCTGCTGGGCTCCTAGTGATTACTCTGCTGCTGCTGATCCTGGTCCTGCTGATCCTGCTGCTGCTGCTGCTGCTGATGATGATGATCCTGCTGCTGCTGCTGTGCTGATGATGATGCTGATTATGATCCTGCTGGTGATGATGATGATCCTGCTGGTGCTGCTGCTGCTGGTGGTGTGGGAGGAGCAGCCCTACCACCTGGGAGCCCCTCTGATGAGGGCCCATCTGGTCCTGGCAAAGGGAGGAAGAGGCTATGCAGGACGGGAGAGGAGGCAATACTTCATTGAGGAGGAACACGAGGATGAGGTGCTGGAGTGGCTGAGAGAGAATGACTATCTTGGCGGAAGGACACCGGCTATACAGGGACACCAAGCGGAAGCAGGCTGCTTGGAGAGAGAGGGCGGAGAGTATGGGTTACACTTCGGAGGTACTCTTCGGCTGGTGGAAACATATGCACACCTGGTACGGGAAGCTGCACCTGAAGAAATCTGGCCAGGCCACAGTAAAACTGATGACAGAGAGACCTACGTCATGTCCAGTGCAGCTTCCTGGAGGGTGAGATCCGCCACCGAGGAGCACCAGGAGCCCCTCTGTCTACCCTCTCTCTCGCGCAGCCTGCTGCGACCCAGTCCTCTTCCAGCCGAGAGTCAGTCCCTGTCTCCAGGCAGTATCTGTGGAGCCGTGCCACGGCGGAGAACCCGTGGACAGCTGTTGTCACTGTGGTGGAACGCGTGGAGGACTCCCTGGTGCGGTGGGAGAGAGGAGACATCGAGTCCACCACAGTCGTAGCCGCATCCACCACACCCCCGCTCCGCCTCCACAGAAAGGCAGAGAGCCAGACAGCAGGAGGGGCAGAACCACACTGTCCTGCTGGAGATCAGGGACACCATCTGCACCAGTATAGATCTCCTCTCTTAGCACCGACTCCTCATCCTCCAACCGCAAGCCCTTCCTCACCTATGTCAACCAGACCCTCAAGAACATGGAGGAACCCCAGTACCAGCTGGTGAAGGACCGATCATGGAGCTGCTTCACAACCCTCCAGACCCAGAGGACCTGCTCCCACCCAGTCCAGGTCTGCTTCTCCACCTCCACCCCAGGTGATGTCCCTCCCATTCCAAGGCTTCCACAGCCCCTCACCTATCAGGGCTACAGCTACCAGGAGGTCCAGCCACACAGCAGCAGCCCTTCCAGCCCAGGCACAGAGTCATCGGGTGACACCATTGCCACCGGTTCCACTGATGCCACCGATGCCAGCCATGCCAATGATGCCACCGATGACGATGCCACCCACACCACCGATGCCACCCACGCCAGTCCTCACCAGCTGCAGACCAGACAGCCCCACTACACTACTCCTTCTTCCACCCACAGCCAAGCCCGGCCTCAGTACATCTGTCATCAGTACTGGGGCTGACACCCATGGCAGGAGGAAGGACCTCTCAGCATCGCGGGTCTGAGCCAGCTGTCTGAGAGCTTCCTCAACACACCGTCACCTGTTGTCCTCTCAGGTACAGGCACCCCAGTGGTGCTTCAGACCAGACTCCAGCACCACCACCTCCACAGCACCTGGACACCTTCACCCCTGAGACTGGCACACACTCTGAGTGACCAATAAGAGTGCCAGAGACTGGGTAGCTGGCTACTTGTGGACTTTTTTGGACACTTGACTTGGGTCATTTTTTGTTTACAGCTTGTTGTTCAATAAAGTTTATCTTTGATTCACACACTTGCTTCATTTCTTTTTTTTAATAAAGTCTTGGTGGAAACTTTTAGAAATGGTTTAAGCCTTTGCATGCTTCTGGGATGGGTTAAGATAGCAGTGGGATGGGCAGGGATACCTGTGGGATGGGTAATAGCTGTGGGATGGGTAAGGATAGCTGTGGGATAGATAAGCCTCCAGTGCAAGCATAGTGGGACTCTATGGTCCACCCTCCCTGGTGCCACACCTATGGCCCTTTATTATCAATAATAATGTAATAATCATCCACGCATGTCAACACAAACACAACCTTTATTAAATGCCCTGTTCATTGTAGGCCCACCCAACATACATGGCCCAATCTCATCAGTGTGATGAGACAGGCTGAAGGAAGCATCCATTAATCATCTATCATCCTGTCTTGCCACTCCACCGCTCCAGCTGGGGAGTTGCACCAGTGTCTCAGAAGGTTGTGCTGCTTCTTCCCTTCACGTGAGGCTCTGTTGGGGCCTTGCACATCCTCAGTGTCTATCAGGTTCGCCCTTGCCTCCATTCCCCAGGCCCCATGTCCCCTGCGTCCGAGCGGATGCGAGTTGCGCGGATGTGGAACGGATGCCTAGCGGATATGGCGGATGTGTAACAGATGCAGAATGGATGCGTAGCGGATGCTAGCGGACACAGCCCAAAACTTTCTGAGCGGATGAAACGTCAATAGATGGATGCTGGACGGATAGAGAGGAAGCAAAACGGAGGCAGTGAGTACATCACGTTAACCAACGCCCAACGGATGGCAAGCTTTTTTGTCCGTTTTACATCCTCTTTGCATCCGTTGGTGCAGTGTGACATGGGCTTTATTGACTGATGTTAGAATCTCCATCTCTTGGCATTGAAAAGATCCTATGATGTTGAATTTCTGGTTAAAGCCTTTTCTGATATGGCAGGTCTCTTTCTTTCTGACAATTCTTCATGAGGAAGACAAAGGCAGGAGGAAAGTGGTTGTATCAGAGCAGAGTTTGAGTGAGAGAGAGAGAGAGAAGGAAAGAGAGAGAGAAGGAAAGAGAGAAGGGGAGAGAGAGAGAGAGAGAGAGAGACTAGAAGGGTATTTGCAAATAGAAAAGTGAATGTTTCCAACTAGCAGGTTTTGCATCACCTGTCACATTATGGAATCAAAAAATTATATATACAAATAAGTGTATAGGCATTCTCTAAAGAGAAGCAGTTCCCGTCTATTCTCCTTCAAAACTGAGATAAGAAATATTCCAGGATAATTCCAGATGAATATTTATTTCCTTTTAACAAATCTTTAATGTTTTTAACAATTTTGATCCTGGAATAATCATTTCCTTTTCTTGCTCTGATTCTTCAAAAAAAGCCAGCATAGGAATCCTGGGCAAATATTCCTTTCATACAAATAGCCCTAAACATTTTTGTTTTATCCAAAAACATGTTCTCTCCAAAATAAACATCCTTTCCAACTTTTCACATTAATTTGAATAACGATGAAAATTTTTGATTTTCTTTTTTGTAGATACCTCAGAAATCTCCACAGACCAAACCCCAGGTGAGGATTCCTTTTGCCCAGTTTTGCATGTTTTATTACTTTAATATATGAATAGCATCTCATTTTTCCTTTCTGGTCTTCAAAAGCCAGTCCAAAAGATCCATTTATTAGTTTAACATTTTTTAAATCCAGAGTGCTAAAATCCAAGTAATCAATGGGCTTTATTCTTAGCCTTCTCAGACACCATGTAAGGCTTCATAAGAAATTATTTGCGATGAAAAGATCTTTTAGGGTATGCTGGTAACATCTCTTCTTCTTCTTTTAGGCTATTGAAGAAATAACCAAGCTAGTGAGCAATTTTACTTTCTATTCCCAGAGAAATATCTTTGAGTTAGTCTGGTTGAACAAAAGGGATCCATATAGAGGTAGAGAGCCAGTTTTGTGCAGTAGTTAGAGCAGGGTTGTCAAACTCGTGGCCCCCAGGCTGGATGCATCACATGCTGTCCATGCCCCCGCCCAGTTTAGTGAAGGGGGGGAAAGTCCCAATACCTCACATGATGCCACTGTGACGATATAAGTTTGACACTCCTGGGTTAGAGCATTAGGCTAGAAACCTGGAGATTGTTTTAGTGATTTAGCCAGTTGGTATTCATGGGCAAAACCACCAGCTGGGTGACTTTGAGCCAGACTCTCTCTTTCGGCCACAGGAAGAAGGCAATGGCAATCACTTCTGGAAAAACCTTGCCAAGAAAACTACAGGGCTTACTATAGGCAATTTCCAGAAATCAAAACTTGAAGGCAGAAAATGACAGGTAGTCGCATTTCATGTCCACTCGCTCAGTGATTGTTTGAAGGTCCACCTGGTTGCAAGTATTGTAATATCCTGCAATCACGTGATCACCCTTTATAGCCTTTGTTGCTGACTTCTGACAAGCAAAGTCTGTAAAGAAACCAAACCATTGAATCCCACAGAATTGCAAATGACACTGATGTGGTGTGTCGGGTGCTGCAAATTTATAGGAGTTTCACCTAACAGCTGGAACTGCCATTGTAAGCTGTAAGTGCTCTTTGATGATGTGCCTTAAAGTGCATCATTTAGTAAGAGTTTCTAGTCCCAATCACTGTTGGAAAGTGAGGACAACCTGTGTTGCTGCTTTGATTCCTATGTTTTGAACATTTACTTCAGTCTATTTAGGAATCACTAATCAGCCCTTCCAAACAATATAAGGATATATTTATTAAGGAATTAAATGCTGCTACTCACATGCCTCGCTCCCATGCTTTCTCTTTCCAGCTTTCATAACTTCTTCCTAATCAAGGATAAAAGGAGAACTGCAACTTTCTTCTGAGAAGGACTCCAGCAATCATATATTTCTTTCTGTTGATTTTGGGGCATTCTCTCTTAATTGTGAACGCTGATTACTCTACAAGAAGAAACATTTACAAATAAATTTGTGCAGCATCATCACACAGTGTTATCTTTATCATTGTGTTCTGAAAATTATTCTTTTCCCCAATATTATAGGCCATGTCAAAGCTTGGTTGATTCTGATAAATGAAAGTGTGACTACAAGCCCATCATTTAAGCAAATTTTGATGCCTCAACCATATTTATCCCATCTTTCTGCACACCACAGTCTCTTACAGATTCTTTTAACAATGTTCCCAACTGTGAGAGGACAGGCTTTCTGCAAAATGGCCAGCAGCTGGGCTGCTGGTGTCCTGACCCTTTAAGATTTCTCTTTAGCCAGCCTAGCAAAATGTGGGTGTCAAAGCTCTGACTAATGAACCCAAGCAAATCAAAGCTCTCAGACTTGGCTCCTTCTCAAAGGTTTTCTTTACTGAGTATGTTATATTGGCACAGCTTCAATGGAAAACCAATTCTAAATTTTTCCCGCAGTTTCAGTATAATTAAACTAGGAAATAACCCCCATCCCTAAGTGTCATAGGTCACATTGGCTAATTTGGGTTAATTAATGGGTTCTTCAGGCACTTCTTCCCCAACCTTATATGTTGCCAGTAGAGATGACCTTGGTTCTCAGGAGAAAGCACTTTGTTTTGTCCAGTAATGCATTATAACCCCTTTCCCCTCTTCCCCATGTGTGGCAACTGAGGAACAGAAAGATGCCTGTGTCCAGGTTCAGTTTGAAGTTGACTGTGGGCAGATGTGTGCAGCAGTGTTGGTATTTGTGTGGTGTTGATGTAACAATGAGAGGGAAAGGGGTTTTTTTGTATTTGGGAAATAAAAGCATCCAAAACAGCCTAAGGCAAATAGAAAAGTTATTGTTCTGCAGAAGTAGGTCTCACAAAGAGAAGTAGTGAAGGAATAGGAGGGTAGTAGAACTGGGAAAAGAGTGAAATATTAAACTGTGAGTACTAGCCTTTGAGTGCTTTAAGGTGTATGTTGCCTAGAGATCTATGTAGTTATGTTGACAACCTGACCTGGATATACAGAAAAGAACCTATGAATAAGCAAAAGATGGAATGTCCATAAAACAGATACCTAAAAAATGGGATATTCAACTCAAGAGGGCAACCACACAAGTAGAAGTGACTTAAACTCAAGTGGTTCATTGTACACTCTATAAAAATGAACCCAAGCCTTGGTTAAAAGAGACATTGTAAAAGAAAAGAAGTCTGGCTCTCATAAAGCACATGTTCTGCAAAAACTAGCCAACATTCTGGCTCGGAATCCAGAGTACTAGAGCTACACCAAAAACACACCTAATATGGAAAGCAGAAGGGAAATTTCTCACTTAGAAGAGGCTTCCACCTTGCTAGAAGCAGGTATCCAGCCTAGACCTGTAGTAAATCTAAAGCATTAGGTAGATATCCAAAAATGGGGCTAGATCCAGATATTTGGGGCAATATAGTCACAGAACTGATAAGGCAGTAGCAACAGGAAAGTTTGTGATTCATGAAAAAAGGAGGAAAAAGAGTGGTTGGGGGAATGGAGAAAAGAATCGGTTGGAAAGGGGAAAAAGTGAAAGAGCAGGAAGAGAAGAATTTAAGGGACTGAATGACCTACTTAAAGGGAGACAGTAATCAAAAGAATAGAATGAAATAACAGAGTTGGAAGGGACCTTGGAGGTCTTCTAGTCCAATCTGCTGTTTTGGCAGAAACCATACACCATTTAAGACAAATGGTTGCCCAGTCTCTCCTTTAAAAATTCCATTGTTGGAGCATTTACAATTTCTGGAGGCAATTTGTTCCACTGATTAATTATTCTAATTGTCAAGGAATTTAAATCTAAGTTGCTTCTCTCCTTGATTAGTTTCCATCCATTGCTTCTTGTCCTGCCCTCAGGGGCTTTGGAGAATAGCTTGACTATCTCTTCTTTGTGGCAACCCTTGAGATATCAGAGCATTGCTTTGGAGGGGAGAAATGAGGATGTCTTCTCTGTTTGTGCACTAACCACCTCCAGCCAACCACTTCTCCTCCTGGGCCTTATGTCAGGTGGCATAATTAGAATTTAAGATTTTTTTCCTGAAGGCAAATAGCTTTCTTACCTTCTCTGGCAAGATGTTCCAAAGGGTTGAAGTCATGGTAGGAAAAGTCCTTCTCCTGGATCCCACCAACCAAAATTCCTTGGCTGATAGGATCTGCATTAGACCCCTTCTGGTAGCATAAGTGGGATTAGTCAATACCATTGGGGAAGGACTGTTGTACAAGTATTCCTGTATACTGCAGATGCTCATATGCCAAAGATCCTATGCCAAATATATTAATTATTTATTAATATCCTTTTATTTGCCAATGATATAGTTCTAAGGGCACATTCCCAAATATGCCTGCTGCAAAAGCTAAATACCTATTGCAACAGCCCCCAACCTTTTGGGCACCAAAGACCAGTTCCGTGGAGAGAGGTGTTTCCATGGACCAGTGAGGGCATGGTTTATCATGCTGTCTGCATCGTACGGATGGGGCTTCACTTGTTTGCATGGCTTGGTTTCTTCCATGCCACAGCCCGGTTCACCAACTGGGGGTTGGGAGCCCTTAACCTACCATAGTTTTAATTCGTTAAACACCAATAAAAACAAATCCAAAGTGGTGTTATTCAGCAGAAAATGTGTGACATACAACTGGCAGATAAACAGAGAGAATATTGAAAAAGTAAGTTATTTTGCCTACTTAAAGGTAAAGGTAAAGGTTTTCCTTGCACATATGTGCTAGTTGTTTCCGGCTCTTGGGGGGTGTTGCTCATCTCCGTTACAAAGCCAAAGAGCCAACACTGTCCAAAGACATCTCCATGGTCAGATAGCCAGCATGACTAAATGCTGAAGGTGCACAGAACGCTGTTACCTTCCCACCACAGGGGTCCCTATTTTTCTACTTGCATTTTTACATGCTTTCAAACTGCTAGGTTGGAAGAAGCTAGGTTTTAAACAGCAAATGGCCTTTCAGAAACTCTCCATTATAATCATATATATTATAGGTGGCATTTCATTATTATTTTCTTGGGGGGGGGAGGGAGAAAGAGAGAGACAGTAGAGAAATGTTTTGGTTGACATCAGATCTTTCCTTGTGAATGAACCATTCTAACCTTTCTCAACAGGTAATTTGAAGGCATCATTAATTGATCTTTGCAATTTGGGCAGTCTGGCTTGTGCTGATACATCAATAAAGATCCATCCATTTATATTTAAGTTATTTTCTCATTCGGGGAAGGAAACCACAAGCTGAGAAAAAGGAAGCTGTCCTTCGTGGGTGCCACTTTGTTGATTTCTGTGCTCAGCACAGATGCCCAGGTGAGAGGAAACCTGAATTTTGGGAAAGGTAAATGTTTACCGATATTTTTACTACTTTGTTCCAGGAGTAATTACTTTTTTTTCTTGTACTGATATCTCAGCTTTCACCTATCATCTTCTTTAGAATCCCAGGGAAATATTCCTTTCATAAAAGTTGCCCTAAATGTTTTCTTTTATTCAGAAACTTGTTCTCCCCAAAGCAAACAACACTTCCAAAAACTCTTACATTGATGAGAATTTTCACTTTTCTTTTTCCAGACATCTCAGAAGTTTTCACTGAACCAACCCTAGGTGAGGGTTCCTTTTACCCTATTTTTCATGTTTTATTACTCTAAAGTATGAGCAGCATTTTATTTTTCCTTTGCAGTCCTTGAATACCAAGCCAAAAGCTCCATTTGTTGCTATGTTTTTTGGGAACATTTTTAATACAGCCTGTTAAAATACCAGTAATTGCTGGACTTTGTCCTTGTATAACAAATGATGTCTGATGAAATGATATTTCAGGGTATGTTGATAAGCATCTATTCTTTTAGCCTCCAAAGGATACAGCAATAGCACTTAGACAGCCCTCTCTAAGTGATTTACAGAGTCAGCATAATTGCCCTCAACAATTTGGGCCCTCATTTTACCCACCTCGGAAGGATGGAAGGCTAAGTCAACCTTGAGCTTGGTGAGATTTGATATGCCAAATTGCATGCAGCCAGCAGGCAGCAGGAGTAGCCTGCAGTACTGCACTCTAACCACTGTGGTACTGCGGCTCCTATATAACTGAGCTAGTGAACAATTTTACTTTCTATTTCTGGGGAAATATCTTTGGTTCAGTCTAGTTGACTGGGGGAAAGATAACGGTGTACAGGGAGAGAGTCACTTGGGTTAAAACACTGAACTAAAAACCAGGAAACTGTGAGTTTTAGTCCTGCCTTAGGCATGAAGCTAGCTGGGTGTCTTTGGGCCAGTCCACACACCCCCAGCCTCAGGAAGGAGCTAATGGCAACACTGAGAAACCATGCAAACAAAACTGCATGGTTTAGTACAAGCAATTACCAGGTGCCAAAACCCAAAAGCAGAAAACAAAATGCAGGAAATCCTTGTTTCACATATACTTTCTCAGTGATTGTTCAAAGGTCCACATAGTTATAAATATTGTAGCATTGTTTAGTCACACAATCATCATTTGTGACCTTTGTTAGCATCTTCTGACAAGTATAGTCTGTGGGGAAAATGGTAGGAGGCGTTAAATGGCAGTCATGTGATTATGGGATGCTAGAACTATGTGGAATTCATCTAACCATGGCAGGAACTGCCACAACTGTTGTGAGTCTGTATGTTCATTGATGATGTGCCTTAGTATGCATTGTTTAGCATCAGAGTTTCTCATTCCAATTATCATTGGTAAGTGAGGACAGCCCATATTAATGCTGTGATTGCTATGGTCTAAAAATTTACTTCCATTTTCTTTAGGGATTACAAGTCAGATCTTTTAAGCAATACAAGGATATATTTATTAAGGAATTAAATACTGTTACCCATATGCTTATTCTTCCATGATTGCTTAGGCATAAAGTCATGTAGATTGTGTATTGCCTCATTAATATCTCTTGTTTCTTTTGGAATTGTCTAAAACTGCTCTTTGGGATATTCTAGAGTTGCATCAATTTACCAAACAGTGGAATATAATTAATCCCCATCATGTCTATTGTCACAATTAAACAATGCACTTTTACTTGTAATATCCATAATAGAATGAACATTCCAGTTATTTAGCGCTGAATTACTTTTTGGTTTTTATTTTTCCAGGAAGTAGAAATCAAAGTATCTCACTAGGAAAATGTAACCCAGTGAGTATGGAAGCCACTCTTCATTTTAGTAAAGACTTATATATTGTAGATTTCTCCAGGATTTATGATAACTTGCTTTCTGATACATATATTATCTGGGTTACTGTCTGAGGGTAAAGGGAGGCTAAATACAAAATTCTGAAATATTAGCTGCCTTCAATTATGAAATGAGTAAAAATCAATTGCCTACTGTTTTTATGTCAAATATTTCTCATTCACTCATCTTCTATTTTTTAGATCTACGAACTGAGATCTTTCCTGAGAGAAAAACAAGAGCCCAGCTTCCATAATTTCTTTCTAATCATCAGTCAAAGGGGAATTGTCTCTTTCATCTAAGAAGGGCTCCAGCAATCATATTTCTTTCTGTTGATTTGAGGGCAGTTTCTCTTAATTTTGAACACTGGAAACTCTACAAGGATACATACAAATAAATATATGCAGCATCATTATGGAGTGTTGTCTTTATCATTGTGCTCTGAAAATTATCACTTTAGCAATATCGTAGTGACATTAGGGTACATCAGGGTTTAGTTGAATCTGATAAATGAGAACATTTGATTACAGCCCTTCAGAAATTTCCAAATTCTTGTGTTTCCTGTATCAGTCAGTCCACACCATGGAGCGTGTGAGTGTGAGTTTGACTGACTGATAGGGTACAATAAATCAGATTTGTGCTTTGCACTGAATCTTAAAGAAGTCACCCAGATTGGATTTGCATAACATGCTAATTGACCCCACCCCAAAAGAGAGCTAGGATGGAAACTTGAATTTAGCACATACTTTATTTTCACTAGTCTTTAACTTGACTATGCATGTTGCGTAAATGCAAGATTGGTGTGCCTATGCAGACTCATTTTCTGCAGTGTCGGTTTTTGTACTTGGGATTCTCTGAAAAAGAGATTTTGTCAGCTGTTTTGTGCTGTTTCTCAGTTGAGTTGATTTCTCTTCTTATAGGAAGAATATTAAGAATTTAGAATTCCCTCCCAGACTCTTCCTTCTCTTTGTTGCAGAAAGACCTTGCTTGAAATGTATCTTTGAGTTTCTGTAGGGGAACGCTGACTACAAGGACAATGTTATTTTTGGAAACTCTATTCCATGTATCTTGAAAATATGATCTCTCTTACCTTTGTATTTTCTTTTTTTTAAAGTTTTTATTTTATTTTATAACATACAAAAATTTTAATTTCAATTGAACAGTGTGATGTCTATAGTTTAAAAAGATTCAAGACGGAAGCCATGACAGTGTGATCAAAATTTTGCCTGCTTTTTAAAGACAAATAGATGGAGTTTTGGTCCCCCTAGTCACCATCCTGATTTTTTGGACTACATCCTGATGATACCTTTCATATAATTCACTCATACAGCATCCAAAACAACTGGGGTTCAGGCTGAAAACCCAAAATAACTTTTTATCCATTTTGAGGTCACTTCTCTATATTTATTTAAATAGAAACCATACTAGGTACATTTATTTACTTGCTCATTTATTAAAGGTTGTAGTGTACTCTGAAACAATTTAGAAGACTTAGACTTAGAATAACTGTATTGTCACTAATTGGTATATATTAAAATGAAGTTTCGTTGCATACAGCTCTCAAAGGGTCTCCACCTAATATACACCATGTAAACATGACAAAACTAACAAACAACAAACAACCAATAAATGAATAAATGAACATGGCTTGGTGGATGTGTCAGGAGAAGGATACTGTAAAATCTCCATTCTCACCCCACTCTAGGAGAAGGATATTGCTCCATTTCCTAACCACTCCTGGGGGAAGGTTGCCACCAGTTCTCTGAACCACTCAAAATTTCCACTACTGGTTCTCCAGGATTGGTCAGAATCTGCTGAATACTATCTCTGCAATCTTATCTCTGTGGGGATAATGTTAAACAGAGAGAGAGAGAGAGAGCCACCATGGACCTGCTTTTGGAACCTGCTATGTGGACTTCCTTAGGAGATGGAGGCCATAACCTTCCCTGCTTTGCTGCTTTGGTGGTTTGGGTAGATGTGACTGCGAAAATATGGCTTTTCAAATAACCAGTTCCCGTGATAACAACGAGCAAACGACGACCAGGAAGCAAAATGGCAGCCAATGGTCCTCCTGCAGGAGATATGTCACATATGCACATCTAGGCTTGCACAAAACCATCTGGGCCACTGCATTTTGAATCAATTGGAGCTTCCATATTCTTCTCAATGGCAGCCCCATGAAAACTGCGTGGCAACAATTAAGGTGAGATGTGACTAAGATCTGCATTCAAGGTCCCTGAAAGGTAACAAGAGATCTCTCTTCCCTCAATGAAAATGAATCCCTTCCCCCAATGAAAATGAAAAAAAATCACAGGAATTGAGATAAGATAACCAAAAGGCTAAGATGAGATAAGACAAAATCAGGAAAAGCTTTTAAACCACAAATGGCCTTTCAGAAAGTATCCACTTTGCTTGTCATCACATAAATTAGAGGTGACATTTCATCAATATTTTTTTGCAAGTCAAGTTCGCTTTCAGAAAAATGACAGATGTTAGAGATATGTTTCAGTTGGCACTAGGTCCTTTTGCATGATGAATAAACCCTTCTAACCTTTCTCAACTGATAAGATAATTTGAAGGCCTCAGCAATTGGTCTCTTTAGTTTGGGCAGTCTGGTTTGTTGTGATACATCAATATAAATCCATCCTTCATCCATCTATTTATATTTAAGTTATTTTCCTATTTGGGGAAGGAAACTTCAAGCTGAGAAAAATGAAGCTGTCTTTCATGGGTGCCATTTTGTTGATTTCTGTGCTCAGCACAGATGCCCAGGTGAGAGGAAACCTGAATTTTAGGAACGGTAACTTATGGGATGGCAGAGAAAACCCTGTGGCTCAAACCTTGAGGGTTAATCCCAGACGAACTTGGTGACTCTTGTGTCCTGCTAACTATTAGACTTAACAAAAAGGGCTTTGTAAAGCTTCACTAGAGAGATTCAGTCTTACCTTATTTAAACCCATATCTAAATGGAATCATTTTTCTGAATCTAATTGTTCAATCTCATTGAATGCCACAATTTTCCAAAGGGTTTTCAAATATTATGGTAATTAGACTGATGATCTGAATCAAATCAATGATTCTGTTCTGATCAAAATTTTTGCATGCTCTTAATAACAAATTTGAGTTTTGTAGGTTGCAACAAAAAATGATCACATATTGGGTTAAAATATGGGGTCTGGTTTTGGTTTTCAATCAACTGGAAAGCCAGGCCAGTGATAGTTTTCAGACCCTTTGGTTATGTTTCGAGAAGTTAAATGTTTCCATCCCTTAGTTTCCTTCCATGAATAGATTTATCGCAGTATAAATTGTGTGTGTCAGGCTAAGGCAGGATTAGTTAATTGGTGATTATTGTTTTTCTCTTACAGTGTAACATGCCATATCTTCTACCCCCACTCCAAGTAAGTAAAAGTGTTTCTTGTTTTAATGCACTTTGATATATATTGGAAATATGGACAAATGAGATCACACTCACAAAGAGTCAGTTGGTTGGTCAACTTCTGTCCGCCTTCCAAAGTGGCACAACCAAGCCTCAAATATTGCTCACCCAAAGCCTGTCACTGTTGGAATTGACCCCGCAGGATATCATCAGTTTCATTCACAGGGCATGCCTCATCCATGCATTGAACATTTTAGGAGAAACACAGCCACCCAGATGTTCAGAACTTTACTCTCCCATACAAATGACATTGAGGGGAACCATATGTGGGTCTCCTCTGAATCCCCTCCCACACACTTCCCTCTCTTGGTTGGAGAAAGAACAGGTGCATAAATGTATTTTTTTTGCATTTCTCTTGGGGTACTCTGGGTCCCAGGGCTTCAGTGTTTCTGCAAACTATAACCAACAGCACCCTGAACTTATAAGTACAGTGTTATTTTTCCCCCTTCTTTCCTTCTTTCCCCCCCCCTTTTTTTTTTGAAGAATAAAGGTAAAGGTTCCCCTTGCACATATGTGCTAGTTGTTTCCAGCTCTGAGGGTGGTGCTCATCTCCGTTACAAAGCCGAAGAGCCAGTACTGTCTGAAGATATTTCTGTGGCTATATGGCTGGCATGACTAAACGCTGAAGGCGCACGGAACGCTGTTCCCTTCCCACCAAAGTGGTCCCTATTTTTCTACCTGCATTTTTACATGCTTTCCTACTGCTAGATTGGCAGAAGCTGGGATAAATAACAGGAGCTCACACTGCTATGCGGTGCTAGGGATTCGAACCACTGAACTGCCAACCTTTCTGATTGACAAGCTCAGTGTCTTAGCTACCGAACCACTGCATCTCTTTTGAAGAATAAGAGGTTTCAAATATTTGTCACCTAGTGTGGTTCTTGGGTTTAGACAACAGCTAGAAAAATTGGTCAGAATTCACCCCATTGTATCTGACAGAGCCGGCGACACAATGGATGATCCAAAACAATTTTTTCATCCACATCAAAATCACTGTCCCTATTTTATTTAACTGAGGAAGTAAAATTATTTAGGACATATATTTGCTTTGAAAATATATCATATCTTGAAATCAAACACCCTCTTTTGAGATTACAGGAGAGGAATCGGCTCATAGTAGTTTGCTATTTCAACAAGATACCTAAGAGAGCCTAGATTTACACAAAGCTGGATTTGAAAAGACCCCCTTCTTATACAGCTTGACCATTATGGTTTTTTTTTTAAATGCTCCTCATTAGAACATTTTAAGAATACAATTATTATGCACATACACTGAGAATATATCTGCTGAAAAAACCTCCACATTGGTGACAGGAAGGGTATCCAGCCAGTAAACATTCAGCTCCTTTCAGTTTCCCAGACTCTACCTCACAAGGGATTATGTAGTCATTAAAAAAGGATGATGAATTATGATGCACATACATATATTTTCCTGTAGAATGTAGAATTGTGTGTAGCTTTTTATTATTATAAGATTTTATACATACATATATATATGTGTGTGTGTGTACATAAGATTATGTATATAATCTTAAAATAATAAAAAGCTATACACAAACACACACACACATATGTGTCTCTGTGTGTCTGGGTATGCATATGTATACATGTATTAATGAATAAATAAACATCGAGAGTAAACAGGTATGAGCAGATAGGTAATTTTGAAATACAGAAAAATTTTCAATTTTTACAATTTTCTTTGTTTCCTGGTTTGGATGCCCTTGATCCAAAATTGTAGCTTATACCATATGCCTACCCAAAAGAATAAAATCAAGAGAAAGATTTATGTTTTTCTTCTTTCTGCCCAAGCCAGCTATTCTCGCCCACTAGTGCTTTGCCTGCTTATATGATACCCATTTTTAGAGAAATCCTTTCTCCTGGGCTCAAAATGTACTTATTGTACGCAGAACTGCTAAGTTTATAATTAAGACAGTAATCCTAGAGAACCAGTACATTGAACCGAGGGTACATTGTAGGGGAGATTCATTTGTCTGATTATTGACTTCTTGTATTACCACATACATATTTTATTACTGTAATTCCTCCTATGTATTTTATTTTGTAATTGGACAATATATCGTATCATATCATATTGTAGCATATCATATCACACCGCATTGCATTGCATTGCATTGCATTGATAAGATTGTTAGACCAATAGTCAACAAGTTACTAGAACCTCTATCTTGCTCTGAAAATCCTAGGGTCCCATTCAGGGGTAGAAGCTCTCAAATCTGGGGAAAGTATAATGTGAAGAGCAGGTCTGTGGGATTGAGTAAACAATGGAAACTGAGACACCTTAAGCACAGAGAGGGAAGACAGAGATATAGGATATCTCCATTTTATCCATGCTGGCACAGAGAGTGGTGCAGTGGCATAGAGGTCCTGACAATCAAGAGGCTGTAAGTTTGATCCTAGGTAGAGGCAGATATTTCTCTCTCTGGGCACAATGAACATATATCTGCTGAACAAAACTCCACATTGGCAACAGGAAGAGCATCCGGCCATTCAAACTTTCTCTGCTAATTCAGTTGCCAAGACTCCACCCCATAAGGGATTATGGGGTCGTTAAAAGAAGAAGATGATCCATTGCTGCCACAGGATCTTATAACTAAGAAATATATAACATACATATATAACATATCATAAAATACATTATATGAAAACTAGTACAGGTAGTCCTCATTTTGGGACCAGAATTTAGACCAAAAAGCAAAGAAATTGCTAAGTGAAAAAAACAACATGTTTTTAGTTTAGTTTATTGTCATTGCATCTCGTACAAAGAAATTAAATAACATCTTCAGTGTACATTATGACTATGAAAATAAACTCAAACACACATCCTTCACATTCTATACACTGAATTGAAAATCCCCAATATTGCATTAATATTGCACTATTATAGTGTGACTATTCTTACCATTTGACACAGGGCAATGTATGCTAAGTGAATGTAATGACACTGCTTGCAAAGTTATGTTGTCATCATTGTTGTAATTCACTGTCACTAAATCAGCACTACTTGTAGCCTCTTTTCTTATAGCTGCTGCAAAAATAATATTAGGTAAGACCCCAGTGTGCACCACTTACCGCTTTCAGAGAAAATTCAACATCTAAACACTATTTATTAGTATTATCCAGGATGTTTGTAAGCCTCACTTAGGAAGGATATTAAAGTCATTCATATGCATGGATTTAGTTATGCATCTCCTTAGAATTTCCTTTCCTGATTCTTCCTTTCTTTGTTGCAGAAGAAAGAGTTTGTAATATATCTTTTAATTTCTATAGCGGGACTCTGGCTACAGGAAGAATGCTCATTTTAGAAACTGTTGTTTACGGAGCCCTCCACCCCCACCTGTAAGTATAGTCTTCTCCTATGACTGATATTCTTGATTTAGGAATAGGCATTCCTGATCACAATCTGAGATTACCAAATGCTGTTTCAATTACTTCCCATCCAAAGGGATTATGGGTTAAGCCTGCTGCTAGGAAAAGTCATCAGCATTTGGTCATTATTAAACGTACCTACATGGCACAGGATGGTACGATCGAAGCTTTACCTGTTTTTCATATGCATTATGATGGCACAGTGGATGAACTGTCATGGCATAGTAATTTGTATGCAGTATTGCAGGCTAATTATGACGACTGCCAGCAGTTTGCTTCTCACTGACACAAGGTTGACTCAGCCTTCCATTCTTCTGAGATTGATAAAGTGAGGACCTAGATTATTGGGGAAAATATGCTGACCCTGTAAACTTCTTAGAGAGAGTAAAGCATTGTGAAGTGGTATATACATCTAAGAGTTATTGCTGTTGCTAATATGTATTTAAGTTAAAAGTTCTTTGAGCCTTTATAGAGGATGCGCATATGAATAGAATGGACATTAAAAAAAATTGTGGATATAAATATGTACACATACCCATGTGCATGTATACATTTGTATGAGAGACAATACAAGCTTGCATTTTATGCCATTTAAATCTTGATTAAAACTATTTCACCAAAAAAGAAATCTATGTTTTTCTTCTTTCTGCAGTGGTACCCTCTAGATTTTGGCTCAGCAGTGAGCATAACCTTTGTTTACTCAATTTGAGAGACACCCCCCCCCCCCCGAAAATAANCCCCCCCCCCCCACGAAAATAATTATCTCTGAAAATCATGGGGTATCTTTCAGTCCCACTCCCAATCTGGGATAGATACTGTGAAGAGTAGCTCTGGGGGATTGGATAGATTGGGTAGGGGATTGGGTAGAGGATTGAGGGGCAACATATGCTTTTGGAGAACAAGTGGTCTAGAGGTGGAGCTATCACCTCACAATCAGGAGGTTGTGAGTTCGATCCTAAGTAGAGGTATATATTTCTCTCTCTGGGCATATTGAGATTTTATCCTCTGAATATAACTCCACATTGGCGCCAGGAAGGGCATCTGGCCAGTAAACACATAGCTACATTCAGTCCCCCAGTCTTTATCCTGCAAGGAATTATGAGGTCATTAAAAGATGATGGTGATAGGCTTTTGGAGGACCCAGAGAGCAGGCACAGATTTGGGATAACTGTGCATTACAAAAGATCAAAGAGTTGTTTCAAATACAAATAGCATTAGGCAGGGTGTATTTTTTTCTGTAGGTTCATGCTAGGAGGAGAAAATGTTATCTTTTTCTTCTCACATGGTCCTGATCCCATGCAGTCATCCTTATCTGTCCTTTCCCAAAGCTTCAGTTTCCAGGCTTTTTTAATAATTTATGGGGACAGAAAGAAATGTATCTGCCCTCTCACTCTGTGTTTTGTTTGTCCATAAGATCGTGATCAAATAGAAAAACTGGTGAGTATATTAACTCCAAAAAGTCAAGTAGATGGTCACAGCAGATGTACAAAGCATTTGGACAAGAGCTGCCATCCTGATTTTTTTATCTTGCCTGCAGATGCCCATTCTTTTATCACCTATTTAAATGAAGCAGGACACAGAAGTGATAAAGAATAATGGATTCGCAATGGCAGTTTTTGACATGTTGTTTTTTCCTGAAAATATCTAAAATCTGTTTGACCCGGGGGTGGGATGCAAATATTTTTACTACCAGTTCTGTGGGCGTGGCTAGGTGGGAGTGGCTAGATGGGCATGACCATGTGACTGGGTGGATGTGGCTTCTATTTTTTTTTTTTGCAGTACCCCCCCCCACTCCTGGATATAGATCATCTCTATGGTACAACTGATACACTGAATTGTATCAATGAATTAATAGTATAAAATTAGATAAGAGTCCAGATTTTATCTGTTTGCAATTATAAACAGTTATTTGTAGCTTATTTGGTTGGGTCACGACCAAATCAGGTTGCGACCAAAGTTATGGAACAAATTATGGTCATGACCAGAGGTTCTACTGTATTGTTTACAGGAACCTAGATGGAAACTGGGAATAATTTCTTAGGATATATTGTAGAAGTCAGTTGTACCTGGTGAATGCTTGGGATTCAGGTTCCAGGCAAATCCAGGAAATGTAATCCACCACAGTGGGAGGACAGAAAGAGACATATCTTGAGACAGAGGAAAATTCATATCATCTGTCTCTGTCAGAGAGCTACTGGAAGCATCCATGGGCTTCAATATTGTTGATGGGTTCCTCTGAATGGAGATTGTGGAAAACAGTAGTGATGAGTGACTCTATTTTGGTTTTTCTGTTCTGATTGTTTTATTCTGCAGAGGCAGTGCCGACGTGGTCCTTCTCAAAACTACGCTGGTCCTTCCCACGGCTCCTCTGGTCTTCGAAGAAATTTTGGCCCTCATCAAGACCACTTTAGTCCTGTCCACAGCTATCCTCCCCATGGCTATCCTCCCCACAGCCTTCCCCAAGGTTACTATGTTCCAAGCACTCAACAATTTGGGTTTGCTGTCCCTCCTGCCCCTGGCACAGTGAGTATGAAAGTCTGACATATCCACTTGAACAGTGGTGGTATTCTACCGGTTCAGCCCTGATGAGGTAGCCCTGTTGAGCAGCGGAGACAGAACCGGTTCTCTCTGCCGCTTTGCTGTTGGGCCCACCTGCCCTCCTGGGCTCCCGTACTCACCTTTATTCCCTGCTTTTGAAGCGCAGCTGCTTTAAAAGTGCAAGTTTGCGGGAGGTGAGTTGGAATGCCTCTGCACCCACGCAAAGTGTGTGTTTGGTGTGAGCACACAAAGTGTGTGCACATGTGCAAAGCGTGCCCACCAAGCCACACCCACTGAATAAATAAAAACTACTAGGCTGTAAAATCAGAAGGAATACTATCCTAAAGCTAATAATTCTGCTTTCTTCACACAAATCAATTAATGCAAACACTTTAATTGTAAAAGAATTTGCCCAGGCTTTGCATTTAAAGAGCCCTTTTTTCAACAAATGAAAATATTTAGATAGATTCAATTATTTTCTTTCATGGCAGGTAAAATAAACAGATAAATATAATATAAAATATAATAAAACACAAAATAAACTGTAGATTAATATGTTTTGATAAAAGAAAAGGTTGTGATTTATGCTTTGAAAAGGAAAAAGATAGAAGTTCCCTTCCTGGACGTTGTTGTAAATATGGATTGTGTCCTCTGCCCCCATTTGAGTTGTATGTATCATTCATTGCACTGTGAGGAAACTTTGCCTTGAAATAATAAACCAATTGTCACCACATTAACACAGCCTTTCTCCAGCTTTCCAGAAGGATTCGCATAGCAGTTTGGTCTAGATGATAAAAGAATAAAGAGGTCAAGAAACAATGAATAAGTCAGTACACCCAGTTTCCAGTTCAATTGATTATAGACTTCAGACGATGCAAAGCAGAGCCTCTCCCACTATATATCAATGGAGATTGTGTGGAAAGAGTTCATAGTTTTAAATTTCTAGGAACTCATATTTCTGACAACCTTACTTGGTCAGTCCACACGATGGCCACTGCAAAGAAGGCCCAACAGCACCTGCACTTTCTGAGGCTGCTGAAAAAGAGTGGTCTGGGTGAGAAGTTGCTGGTTACTTTTTACCGTTCTACCATTGAGAGCATTTTGGCATACGGTGTAACAGTGTGGTATGCTAGATGCTCTGCAGTGGATAAGATGATAAGAGAGTTATAAATACAGCACAAAAAATCATCGGTTGCTCTCTTTCTTCTTTGGAAGAGATTGTGAAGACCAGACTCCTCTCTAGAGCACAAAAAATCTCCACAGACCATTCTCATCCTGGTCATTCATATTTGAATTGTTACCATCAGGGAGACACTATAGGTGTCTTAAAATGAGGACTAATAGACTGAGAAACAGTTTCTTTTCCAAGGCAATAATTGTCTTGAATCAAACAGTACATTTGTGATTTAGTTCTATGTATAAAGTGGCATTTTTAAACTATCTAACTTAATATAAGTTTTAAATAGGTTTTAGATTAGGTTTTAATTATTATTGTTATTACTTTAATTATTTTAATTTTTTAATACTGTATAGTGTGATTGTTTTGTGATGTTTGGGGCGCTGCGCTGGAGTAGCTTTCAAATTTCTTTGTATTTCATTGTATTTCACTGGTATTTACACTGTAATATGTCTTCATGCTTACTGCATTCATGGAGCCAAGAGCTTGGCTTCCTTGAGGTTTAAATTTTAAAATAATCCGAAGTAACATTCAAACAATCTACTTAGTTTTTATTAGTTTGATACTCCGTCTGGCTCTGATTCTTCCAGTCATCCTTATCCTATCAACAGCCAGGTGAGTTGCATGAGACTGGATTTTTTTCACCCTCTGCTATCTTCCTTTGGAGAGGAAGTTAAGACTAATTCTTGGTATAGGGGAAAATCTGTTGATTCCAAGATGCTAGTTGAGCTCCTAATGAATGCCTTTAAGACCAGTCTTTCAGAAGCAGGGCATACAAAAAATATCTCCAGAGTTCAATATATCCAGACATTTTGATTACTGACATCCTCTGGAATCTTGGTGTCATTTTTAAATAGTCTGGTTACTATTACACCTTCATTCAACCTCATCTTTGCCAAAGGAAAGTTTACATGACTTCAACAATGGCCTGATGCTACAATGTAGAAATTCTGTGTCACTTATGGAAAATGACACTTTTAAAATGGCATTTAAGATCCTGGCAAAATGTATGGACCCCAAGTTGTTAGTTGAGCTGATGATGACTCCTTTGTGAATCATTCTTTCTGAAGGTTATTTAAAATTCAATATGTACAGATACCTTGATTACAGCATCTTTCAAAGTCATCCCATCCCAGCTTTGCCAAAAGAACATTAAAGCCCATGTCACACTGCACCAACGGATACAAAGAGGATGTAAAACGGAGAGAAACACTTGCCATCCGTTGGTTAACGCGATGCATCTGTTCTGTACTCACTGCGTCCGTTTTTCATACTCTCTATCCGTCCAGCATCCGTCTACTGTGATTTCATCCGCTCAAAAAGTTTTGAGCTGCACAAAACTTTTTGAGCAGATGAAGTATCCAACGCATCCGTTATATATCCGCTATGCATACGGGGAACATCCGTTATACATCCGTCATCATCCGTTACGCGTCCGCTATATCCGCTAGGCATCTGCTGTGCATCCGCACAACTCAAATCCGCTCCAGTGGAAAACGGACACAGGGAGGAAGCGAAACGGACGCGGAACGGACACACAGCATTAGTAGTACAGACGTAGAAAGGATGAAAGCAGATGCAGGTCAGATATAAAGCATCCGCTCTGCATCCGCTCTGCATCCGCTACGCATCCGCGTCTTCCACTACACATCTGCTCTGCATCCACTATGCGTTCGCTTTGCTATGCTCCCCCGGAAGCCCTGCGGACATGCCATCCGCTTCCATCCGCTTTCATCCGCTAGGCTTCCGTTGAGCATCCATTTTAATCCGCGCTACGTCCTCCCCCCGTCCGTTCTTTTCCATTCTGTTTATGCAAATTTTTGCCCCTTTTGAGAGCGGATAAGAACGATGGAGCCACCCCCGGATTTTTGGCCATCCGCTGTGTCCTTTTACATACATTTTGCATCCGTCGGGCGATGTGTGACCTAGCCTTAATATTGATAGCTGTTACATAACTAACAACGGCTTGGAGAGGTTATACACTGGTAGGAAAATGGCCTTTCTTACATATCTATCCATAACATAACATATTTCTTTCTTGCTCCTTCTTCTCAGAAATTTGTTTAGGGCAAAATTAAGTTGCTCGTTTTAATATATGTTACTCTGTAGGTTAATACATCTGGATGGTTAATGCATTTATGTTTTAAAATAATCTGAAAGGACATTCAAAGAAATGATTTACTTAATTGATCAGACTGGTGCTTCTTCCAATCATTACAATGGGTATCCTCCTGTTGCCAGCAGCCAGGTGAGGTTTGATATTCTTCTTTTCTAGTATCTTTCTTGCAGTGCAAGTCCAGACTATTTGCAGGTACTATGGATTCCAAAATGGCAATTGAGCTCTATGGATACCAAGATGGCAATTGATTGCCTTGAGGATCAATCTCCAAGAAATAGGACATAAAAGGAATATCTCAATAGGTCAATATATACAGATCCTTCAACTACTGTCCTGCTCTGGTATCTTGGTGTCATTTTTAAACTTGAGTGACTTACAGCATCTTCTAGACTCATCCAACCTAGCTTCACCAAAGGACACAATTGTGGACAGATTTTAAATAACTTCAACAACAGTTTGAATGTACTGTGGAGATTTACATAACTGGTTGGGAAGTGGCTTTTCTTATATCTCTCACACACATGGACTGAAATGTGAAAAGGCTATTATGGATGATTTTATACATTCTCATAACATATTGAAGGAGGCAACTAGGATCCTGGGGGAGCCATGAATCACTATCCCTGTAGGAAAAAGGAAGAGGCGGAGAAAGAAGAACAGGAAGCGGAAGAAAGGATGCCGTGCTGGGATTTTCTTTAGGCTGAGTAAGTTTCCACACAAGCCTTCAATTCCAAGTATATTTCTTACCAATGC
>BHFT01036635.1:0-32735 GCA_004320025.1 Laticauda laticaudata | reverse complement strand
CTCTGGTTATGCAAATTCGGGGCACTTTTGAGAGTGGATAACAACGGATGGAACATTTTGCTTGTCCACTGTGTCCTTTTTACAAACGTTTTACATCTGGCGGCCAGTGTGACAGGTCCTTTACCTACAGTGGGTAGATGTGCTAAAGCCATGTGGTTAAACCAGGGCGTCATTTTCCTATGTTTTAGAGCAGGGGTGTAAAACTCGATTTCACTGAGTTGTGTTTAACCTTGGGACAGAAAGGGGGGCATGGTTGGGGTGGGTGTAGCCATCTAATCACTTGTATTGGGGGGCATCTGTGGCGGCCATCCTAAGCTCTGTTTTCAGTGGCAGAAGGTTGCAGGAGGCTGTCGCAGCCAAAATCAGAGGTTGGAAGCCCGTTTTTGCTGTCAGAGGCACCATGAGCTGGTCCTTTGATGTTTCCAGGGCAACCCTGCAAGCCAGATCTGGGCCCTGGGCCTTGAGTTTGACACTTCTGTTTTAGAGGCGGCCATTCAGCCTCTTACTGTCAGCTGCAAAATAGCTTTGGGAAGAGGTGAGATTGAATATTTTTTACTGTTTCTCATTTGATTTTGGGAGCTGGGAATTAAGAGAAAGAATGGGAAACTTGGACTCCTTCAACATCCTTAAAACTGACCCCAACTTCCTAGTTGACCAATACAAATGATGTTATCCATTCAGTTGTGTCCGAATCTTAGTGATTCTGTGGGCAGGTTTCTCTACATCTTCTAATCTTCCATTGTTTCTTTGAGTTTTTCTGTGCTCTGGCTGGTATCAGCATTAATGGTGTCCAGCCATTGTGCTCTTTGTGGCCTGGTTTCCTTTTACCACTAGCTCTTCCCAACATAATTGCTTTCTTCGGTGAATTCCCCTGCATGGCATGGCCAAATAAGTGAGATGCTGTTTCTGTTTTTTTCCTTGACAGGTCTTGTGTTCTGCACTCCAGCAGTTGTTGGTCAACTTTGTTGTCCTAGGATCATTTAAAGTACTCCAGTTCAAATAAATGTGTTTACTTGATGACTGCAGCATTTCCTTAACAGTTGCGGAAAAAAGGGCCAGAAAATTACTTCTGGTCATATCGGTGGTTCAATTTACAACCACAAAGACTTGCAACCCTAATCCCAAGATAAATTATATTCATAAATTGAAGACTACCTATACTGTACGCTAAATTTTGATGGCATAACCTTGAGCTGTTTCAAGTGGTGTTGGAGGGGCTGCCTGCAATCCCCCCAACTGTGTGTTACACTCATCTTGTGCTAAACCAAAAGGAAACCTATAATGTGGCATAAATGCATGTGAACTCAGTTGTTCTATGTGAAAAGGAATGTTAATCTCATTCAAGAGTAATGATTGTAATAATAGTATGTCATTGATGTTTCTTGTGTGGTGCAAAAGTTGAACAAATTAATGCTAATCCAAAGCTTATTTTATATGTTTCATTTTCTCTCCTTCATAGAAAACAGCTGAGTCTCATTCAAAGAGAGAAGATATAATAGCTGTAAAATAGATAATATTCCAACTAATGCATGCAAAAATAAATATAATCACTGCTGCTGTAATATCTGCTGCACAAAATCATGTATATTAACATTTTTACAGGAGGTTGAGGATAATAATTCTGTTTATGATATTTTAAACTTAAAAAATATTACCAAAACATTTTAATGACTTCTGCTCTTAAAATGATATGTAATTCATTTTATATATTTCATACATTTACAACAAAAATCACATTGCTAAAATTTATATTTATCAAATATATGAATTTATGCTGATCACAGCAATGCAACACACAGTAGCTAATATGAACCATATGCTATCAAAAGCATTATTTTCTACCAACAAGAATTGCTCATAAAATTCTCTCTCTTTAAATTTTACTGGGCTTTCTCAATTACTTGGTCATGTTTTTGTGTAGAACATTTAAGCATAATTTATATTCAAGAATTCAAGAATTTATAATCTGGCCTCCTCCAGTTGATTTGAACTTTACCTCCCACAGTCCCTTGATTTGGGCCATATTTCCACCTAAAGGCCATCAAGCTGCCTACCTCGTATTATTTTCAGTTTGGATTTTCAAAATACATTGCCTCACATGCAATTTGTTTTTTCTGCTGTTTCCTATATTTTAAACCATTAAATTGGCTGCCTTCCTTCCTTCCTTCCTTCCTTCCTTCCTTCCTTCCTTCCTTCCTTCCTTCCTTCCTTCCTCCCTTCCTTCCTTCCTCCCTTCCTCCCTCCCTCCCTTCCTTTTTTTCCAGGCACACTCTGGCTTTAAGTCTCCCAAGCTGAGTACTGATGACTTCAACTTCTGTAATTCCCAATAAGACAAACTGTTTGGGTCGAGGAAAACTTGTCACAGCCAAATCACTATGATCAACTTGCCACAAGACAACTTAACATGGCCAACTTGCAAAACAAATGTTACACTAATATCAAAGTAACGATGGAATAGCATAATTAACGAAAGGATGCCAAAGGAGAAACAAAATGAAAAGCGAATGACATAATTAAATTCAATAATTAAACTGAATTGTTGAATTGTCACATAATGAGTTGGCCGGAGTGTGTTGTCCCATTCTGAAACTATTTATAGATCCAATGGATTTGTACTGAGAATTGTATTGAGTCGCCATGGGTGAATAGGTGGCAATATAAATTCAATCAATCAATCAATTTTGGGAGTTAAAGTCATCAAAGCTGTTTGTGAGCTGTGTTAAATTATCAAGAGTCCAAAATAAATGGGATCTCCCAATAAACTTCAGGTTGAGGGTTGCTTCTCCAAATCTTGGGAGGAGAGGAGGCAGCTGTTCTTTTTTCATTCTTCTAGCTATCATGAGAGTTGATAAAAATTCTAGAACTTGGTCTCCGCATCCAGAGGGTATGTGACTTGGTAATATTATTTAATGTAAAATGAATGTATCTATTTTATTTTATTCCACAAATGATGGACAAGCAAACAAAAAGTTTGCTTTATGGTGATAGTGAATTTAGCCACTCTCTACACATTGTAGAATAATAACACATTCCAAGAGTTATAATCTAATTTATGTGCAACTAAATTTAGAGGTGTGCTTTCAGCTGAGATTCAATTTTAATTCATGCTTTGGCTGGTTAAATTAACATGTTTATATGTTTAAACCCTAAATATATCTTTTTATTTATTAAAGTCCATCTTATTTCCTTTTTTTGTTAAACATGTCATTAATTCTTAGGAAAAAAGATAATTTTAATATAGGAAAGTCATTCCCTCATTAAAGCAAAAACCTAAATCAAAATAATTTCTGCTAATAAATGTACAATCTGAAGCAAAGTGATCTTAATGAACAAATTTCCTTAAGCATTAACTCCAACAAGTAAAACTTGGATACATTAATTAAAATCCATTAATTTGTGAGTTAACATCTTAATTTATTAATTTATTGATTAGCAGTGAGATTTTTGGCATTGTTACCCACAAGGAAATATGGAAGGTCTTGAATGGATTGGTCATGAAAGCTTCAGGGTCCATTTGTTATTGCTAATTCTACTAAAGAGTCCTTGCAACTCCATGATTCAACAGAGTAGTTCATTAAGTAATTATATAGTGAATGATATAGTGTTCTGATTAATGTTGTTTCAAAGACATCAAGTATCTGGTGCCATCTACTAAAACTGATCCTTCTATCAAGGAGTACATTAACCTTTCAATATACTTCTAGTGCCACACCACGTTAATGACTTTTTAAGATAGTTCTGTTTATTTAAGTATTTTTAAATGGTATGGAAACTGTTTATTTTTGCAGTCTGTCAGTGATGACATTTAATCCGTTAAGGTTTGTTGAGTTGTACAAAATAAAGGTGAGAAATGATTCTGTTGTTTGAACTGCAGGTGAATATAAAATTCTAGAATTTTCAAATACACTGCAAACTTTTAAACAGTTAAATGCTTCTGTTGCTTCCACATCTGCCTCCCTTTCCACAAAGACAAAATGATTTTCTAGGGTTCTGGGTGGCCCCTACAGTTTATCAAAGAACATCTAATAGCATACAAATTACACCATATCTATGGCGCAAAGTTTAGAGTCCAAATAGATAACAATCCTTTATCTTAATCAATGACAAGTTTGATATTACTGGTAGCATTCTGTCCTGCATGGCTGCTTATTCAGGGCATCCATATTCATCCTCCCAGAATGATACTGGATGTTGAAAGGTATCCAGGGACAGATATTTTGTCTATTGTGGATTGCCTGTGAGACAACATTTAGATGAGAAAAGAGATTTTGAAAGTTATCTCATCAAGAAATTATTCGTGGGGTCAGAATAAAACCATCAACACACTAGTCATCATCCATGTGTATTTTAATACATATGTTGGGAACTTTGAGGGACCTACATAAGAGACACTGGAGTGACTATATATGAATGTCTGTCCATGCCAAAAGAAATCGCAAACATTATAGAAATTTATGCTCCATATTTTCTTAGTCAACAAAAAAGCAAGGCTGATACCCATTTGTTTTGGGGATGATGATGATGGTGATGATGCTTTACCACAATACTATTTAGAATCATTTAAAAATGACCAAAAATTGCACAGAGCATATCCACTGGCACAGGACTTTGCAGACAAAAATGCTGACTGGAAATAAACCTAATATTCTGCAACAACAGGATTAAAAAAACATGTTAAAAACAGTGTACCAGATATTGTTGCAGAAATGGATTGGATGGACAGACACAAGCTGTGTGGCTGACTGGTGGAAGAGTTCACTTGAAGAAATATTGCCTGTGTATAGAACAAAAGTAGAATTGGACCAATTCATTTAAACCATATTTTCTAACTGGGGAGATAGTATCTGAACAGGAAAATCCTCCCATTGTTCTTGCTAGAGTACTGCACAAGGGAGGGATACCTTTTCTGAGGGTGATTGGAATCCTTTAGACAAGAACATGTGGAGGACCCCAGAAAAGTCCACTGTGACCTTATGATCAATACTGATGATCTATAAGGAAAATGTATGTAGAATGAGGGTTGTAGTGACCACAGCAGTCCTGAGAATGAGTGAAATGAACATCTTGATCAACAGTGAGAAAGGCAAGCCAAGACTTCTGTAGATTCCTGTAGATGGACAGGAATCCAAAAGGTGCCATCTGAAGAGGTCTGCAAAGTAAGGTTTTACTAACACCTGGAGGGAGCAGGATGTCAACTTGTAAAATATTCCTGTGCCTGACATAGGGGTCTAAGGCAAAGTACCAGAGCAGTGGTGGTGCAGTGGTTAGAATGCGATTCTGAAGGTACTGCAGCAATGCAGTACTAACTCACTGCTCACTCCAGGAGTTCAATTTGGAATGGCTCAAGGTTGACTCAGCCTTCCATCCTTCCGAGGTTGGTAAAATAGGACCCAGATTGTTGAGGGCAATGTGTTGATTCTGTAAATGGTTTAGAGACAGCTATAAAGCACTGTGAAGTGGTATATAAGTCTAAGTGCTATTGCTGTTGCTATTGCTACCAAGCTCAAAAATATTAGTAAGCCAGCTCCAAAGCTATGCCATCTTACCCAGTGAACGATTACAGTAGTTAGAGAGTAATATCACTATATGGCATTTCTGAATTAATGTTCTCCCCCAATTTTTTATGCTACCATGTTTTATTTATTTATTTTGCACAAATTATTAAAGGAGAAGAAAACTGTTGGATTTTGTTATGAATGTTTAACAGGATCCAAAAATAAGCTGATTTCATTTTTCCCCTCCTCCTGGCGGATGGCAGATCTTCGTTGTCTCTGAGTGTAGCCACAGGAACACAGTAATTGAAAAATAGAGGAGACTAGGGAGAAGAGTCCACAGAGCTCTTTCCAATCTGTCCACTTTAAGAACAACCATGGAACAGTCCTCCTGGATCACCAGAAGAGAAGAGAGTGAAAGGGATCTTCTGTGTTAGATGATCCAATTCATTATATATGCACTGCTTGTTAGTGGACATTTTGTACAGTTGTGGACAATACATCAGGAATTCATCAGAATAAGGAATGTGCAGCTAAGAAATAGGCTGTAAAATAAGCAAAAATGAAGAACTGTGCACTAAGGAGGTACCCTGAACTTGGGTGCTACCCTGAGGATCTACACGAAGGATTGTAATTTGACAGTGATCCATGGGCTGGACATCATAATTTCAGACCTGAAGATATTCATACCTTCATTTCATACTGAATGATAGGCAGTATCAAATTTTGAAATTTCCTTGATATAAGAAAGGATACTTGTTTGGAAATTATTAAAGTAGGATGGTTCTATATTTCCGAACAACCAACTCTAATCATTTCATACAAATTTTGGGAAGAATCATTTTAGATCAGGGCTAAGGTTATAACACAGAATCAAGGTCAACTTAATTTTTGGAAGCTCTGGGCCAAAAGTCAAGATGTAAGGCCTCTAAATGGGGCTGCTTTTGAATTAATGACAACCACTCTATATTCTTAAGCCTTTAATTTGATTCGTGTCTCAATGATTCTTCCAGAAGCTGGAATATATGAGCAAAAATACCAGTTAAGACAGTTCATACAATTCCCTTTTTATGACATCCTTGATGTAATTTACTCAGAAGCTACTCTGCTGACATAGTGAAAGCCATAAATATGGATGATTGTGTTCATCTCAAATGTTAAAGGAAGGATGAAATATGATTGCCTCCTTGCCAGCAATGCAGTTTTAATATCCCAGAATTTTTCCTCTCTCCTGTCAAAACATAGAGTCATAAGGTAGAATGAGAAGCATTGGCAAAGGGGCATGAAAAGGCAGCTGTGCAAAGTGGCCTAGCTGCTCTGAATTTCAGTGCACTGTGCATTATACACTGAAAAAGGAGCAGAAACAATTATTTTGTAGAGAGTGCAGTGATACCTCCTGTAATGCAGTGGGGTTGGGGTGGGGTAGTAGGCTGAGTGTGTGTCACTGTTTGGTCTTTTTCTTTTTTCTACTAAAGGTGATGGCATGAGGACTGATTGTATACTTTTACCTTTGAAGGTTACAGTGAAGGGTGTATCCCATGTTCCTGAAATTAATTAATTAATTGAGTAATTAAAGGGCTCATCATAAATATTAAGAGATTAAATTTGATTGTGGGCTTTTTGCCAAATGACTATTACGATCCCATAAAAAAGAAGTTGAGTATATCAATTCCCAAAATAAAGGCATAAAACAGATACCACTCTGCTAATAAATGCCACAATATGATTTACAATTTAATTTAATCAGTACCTGAAATAAATCTGACGATTGCATGGGATTTTCCAATCCATCTTTTAACTAGGATAACCCTGACTTAATCTGACCAAACAGCTGGCATCCTATTTCTTTTTCATCTGCTTATTGCTAAGATCTTCTATCTTCCTGCCATTCTAAAGTTGCCTGAGTCAAATCAAGGGTTTCCAATTTAGTCTCCAGATGTTGCACTATAGTTCCCATAATACCTGACTATTGTGCACACTGGATCAGGATGATGAGAAAACACTCTAACATTTGTAATTTTGAACAAAAAACTCCTAAGAAACTTTACCCTCCAGATCCCATTATTTCACTTCCAGTGCCTTAACAAGAGGGCAGAGGAGGCTTGGAGCAAAGGTGATTGGCAATTGACATTCAGACAGGAAGTGGAGGTTCCATCTGGAGATTGGCAGCTATTGCAAGCACGTGGAGCATCTGCCAGGAGCACAAGCTATGAGGAGCAGCATATCTTACAGGGAATCTTCCTTGGAGCTTTGCCTGGAGCTCAGCAGCAATCAAAAGAGGGGAAATTCCAGACATATCCCAGTTAGTGCAGGAATTTGTGGAAAAAAGCAAAGATTGTATACTACTTTAAAGACTTTGAGACTTTTGTTTGAACTGAGTATTAAAAGACTGCATATAAAGGACTGTGTGTTAACAATTTATTTACATGGTAACAGCAACTTATCAGTTCTAGAAGGTTGAGTTGACCCAATAATGTGTTGTGTTGCAATGAAGCATTGTGTGGAGATTTGCTGTGCTGTGGTGTGTCCAATCCCTGGAAGGAAAGAAAGAAAAAAAAATCACAGTAAATATGTACAATAGCAATTTCTCTGTGAAAAAAGTATCCTCCTGTGGCTATTGAACAAAATGGATAGAGATGAAGAAAAATTGTTTTTCACCAATTAATGATATAAAGAAGGAAACAATCTAAGGAATTCTGTTTTAGTAACATTCAAAGTAAAGTTGTCCTTTATCAATAGGACCAATAGGGTTGAAACACAACAACAATTAATAGTAGAATAAACCCAATGGAAGTTTGCAAGCACATGGTGTCACAAAAGGACTGCTATGTGGAAATTTGCCCATTCATAAAACGGCTGTGTAAGGGCTATTGGTCTGAGCTCTGAGCTTGGCAATTTGGTTGCAAAGGTTTTGTCACCAATTGAGGAGACATTGTTAGTGCACTTTTAATTATGCACAGACGAGCACAATTCAGAGTGCACTGACAATGTCTCCTGGAATGATGATGAAACATTTGCAATCAAATTGCTAAGCTCCGAGCTCAGGCCAACAACTCAACTACCAACCTGAACTACTAATATTCAAATACATTTCAATGGCTGTTTATCTTACTCGTATGGCGTTCCATTGTGCTGTTTCTGTTTGACTCCTTCCTTTCTATGGGACTCATTACTAAATGAAACCTGGGCCTGAAACCTCATCCCTACTAAATTTGATATCAGTGTTTGTGGATCCTGTAAGATTCAAGAGGCATTTGTGAAAATAAAGCTGAAGCCAGAGTACTGGTACTTTATTTTCCAGCATCCCATCTTTGCTTTATTTATTTATTTATTTTAAAAATGAATGGAATGAATCTTTGATTAAACAAAAGAGCACTTGAGGGTGTCTGTGTATAAGGATATCTGCCTCGCTCCAAAGCTGTCCCAGAAACTTACTTGATAGCAATGTCAGAAGCATTAATACTAATTTTGCACATTACTCACACAGAGATAAGCCCCTGAATCTCCATGGACTCTTGCTCTGCTCTGCTTTTCTTCAAGGCTGTTGAACGGTATCCCAAGACACTTAAAAGTGAATGAAAATGAAAAGCTGTGGGAAGAAGCAGGATGCAAATGGCTGAGGAGTGGAAGGTGAACTTTGGAGTTCAATCAGACTGCCAGGAGGAATAAGCCAATGTCAATGGACTTAATATTAGAAAGAAGCAACAAAACCTTTTGTGGCACCGTAAGACTTATCAGATTTATAGGGCTGAACTACTTATCAGATTTATAGGAATGAATCAATGTTCATTCAATGGTGGATCAGACTTCACTTCATCAAGCATGGTAAAGCATGCCTTCTCTTCAGTTGCCATTTCAATTCAATACAGTCTTGCTTCAATGTTTTTCTTCTCCTACCTCCTAGCAGAGTAAAAATCTTTGCATGTATCTATCTGCCTGTCAATAGAATATTTCAGAGGAATTTAATTCTAATAAGTTAAAATACAAATAACAGGCAACAGAACATATATTTGTCTATAAAGTAACACAAGCCTTTTTGTTATTCCTACAGCTTGGTATAAACAGTGAAGATGGACATAATGGGCTAATGCTAAAATCCTGACGTGTTAAAATGTTTAAATTTAGTAGCTGGAGCAGTGGGGTTGTGCAGTGAGCCAGTACATACAGTTGAGGTTGATTGGTTGGAGAGTTCTGACTCCTGCATGAGGCAATCTGCACTGTGACTGGTTGCTCTGAGTATGGAGGGGGAGTTTCCCTTTTTCCCCACCTTTTTATCCTGTTTGCCCTGTATGTTCTGTGATCTACCTCATGATGCTCCTGTTAACCTGACTATCTTGTTTAGTGTATTATATATAGATGTAAAATATATTTATTTCTATAAAACCACAAGTTTGTGTCAGTGACTATGATTTCATTTGGGCAGCTGCTGCACAGTTCCCTGACAAAACTTTACTACGGCTGTTAATTGAGCAACAAATATGTCTTGCTTAAAAGCTTTCTTAACTATAAAAGCCTTTACCACAAAGCCCATCTAATAATTCTTTTTATATATTTATTATCTTAGCTAGTTAGCAGAATAACAGAAGTGTTGATATCATACATTCAAATACAAAAGAAAAAAAAGCATCTAATATTTGGTGTCTCAACCAAACAATATTTAATTATAACTTGATTCTTCAGGTTGACCTTTCCACCAATAAGAATGTTTGCAATGGACAAAATTCAGTAAAAGCTTTTTGTAAACAGAACAGTCTGTCTCTTCTTGAGAAGCATATGATCCAGCCAGGTTTTTGCATCAGCGAAGCAGGGAAAGAAGATTTGCCCTCCTCCGTGTCCCAACTCCCCCCCCCTCACCCTATGTTCCTCTGTAACACAACAAAATGACAAACTACCAAGACTAATAGCACAGAAAGAAAAGAAATCTGCTAAGATTACTCCCTTTCTCACTCTTTCCATCAGACTGCAAGGAGAAATGAGCCAATGTCTGTTCTGTTCTGAGTACTATTCTACTTAGGGAATATCCTGCTGGCAAAAATAAAAACTTTGGATCCAATTTTATATTACTCTATTATATTCCTACTTTGTTTCTCTAACCAGCTCAGGATAGTACCTAGCTTCCTTTTCCCCACAATTGGTGCTTTACAAATATTTGGGAGTTCAGCCTTCACAATCCTCCAGCCAACATGACTATTGGGGCATAAAATTAGAGACGACTATTATCTGTGTTTTTTTTTTCATGCCAATGTTTTTGCTTAGGGGCAACTCCAGGCTAGTTTTTCATTTTAGCTGGTACACTTATAATCTACAGAGATTGCCAGAAATTGGAAACAGAAGAAGGAATGACCAGTTATTTGCATACTGTTTCCAAGAGAACTGCGAGTGTGTCTGTGATATTTCCAAAACTCAGACTTGGCTCAGATAAGACTTTATAGCACAACAGTATTCAGGAAAGGCTGTTCTAGATGCTTGGACACAAGCCAAGATCTGTGTTTAATGAATAGCAGCTGCATAAGTAGAAATATTATTCCTTTTCTGTGGTCTTTGTTTTAAGTCAGGCTGCATCTCAAGAATTAAAGGATGATTGACTTACAAAGGATCTAGGCTGACTTTGCCAAACTGGATATTCTCCAGTGATATAGGTAACAACTCTCAGAACAGTTCAGTTCCCATGGCTGGATGTGAATTCTGAAAGTTGAAGCCTGCATAGCTGGAAAACATTGCGGTTGGAGAAGACTGAACTTCATGATTTCCAGAAAGCATGTGCACAATACTGCATATAGCCTATCTCCACTCCACACACATACACTACAGATAGTCTTTACTCACAACAGTTCATTTAGTGAACATTTGAAGTTACAACAGCACTGAAAAAAGTGGCTTATGATTGTTTTTCACACTTATGATCATTGCAATATCCTCATGGACGCATGATCAAAATTGGCAACTGACCTATATGTCGTGACCATGCAACACAAAAGTCCAACAGAACCCCGGTGATGGCTTGAGCAAGAAGGATGGCAATTCAAATTCACCAGCAATGATCCTGAATAATAAACACGGAGGGTGTATTGATAAAGACTTTTTGTTACGGCAATGTTAATGTGGCTAATGGTGGAGTAATTAGGCTACAGGAATTAACAATGAATGTGATTGGGTAATAAGGGGGAAATTACTATAAATACAGGGTTCTGTTGAACTCAGTTTAGAGCTGACTTTAATTTTATTTGCTTGACTGTTTTTGTAGTGTCCTTGCAGATGGAATTAAAACTTTTTGTTTGTCAAAACAATGAGGATTTTGCATTTTCTTTGATCCACACATTTGACGTACAGAGTGGTTGAGAGGAAACAACTACAGAGTGAAGGTGGGCTATTTGGGAGAAGGAGGTGTTCACTGTATAATGGGCGCTTAGTACATGGCAACATCTATTAGAAGGATTAAAGTATAAATTTGAAGTATGGACAGATCATAAAAATTTGCAGGCTCTACAATAGCTGAGAAAACTGTCCCCTAAACAAGTGAGGTGGACTTTGTATTTTAAACATTTTGATTTCCAACTGCATTATGTTCCTGGGGGTAGAAACTTCATGGCAGATGCACTATCTTGACTACCCCAATACAATTTATGTAGGGATGAGGTTATTCAACCTATGATCGATTCAGGAACATTGACCAAACAAATTTAGGTATTGAGCATAAACGGGATCAGCAAGAAAGACTTAAAGGATGCTACAGAAAAGGAAGTCTGGATAAAAAACAATAAAGATGGCTGTTTGTATAAAGATGCATTGGCTTAGAGAGGAGACAGAATATATGTTCCATCGATTTGTCGAAAACAGGTGTTGGCCCAATATCATGATGTTTGGCAGGCAGGGCACTTTGGATTTCTGAAAACCTTGCATTTGGCAAGGTGGCAGTATTGGTGGCCGCATATGAGATCAGACATTGAACAATACATTAAAGAATGCCATGTCTGTGCTACTGCAAAACTGAGGGTTGGGAAACCTTTGGGACTATTACAAATTGTCTCAGACCCCAACCGGCCATGGCAAGACATCGCCATGGACTATATTGTAGAATTGTCCAGCAGTAAAGGCTACACGGTAATCTGGACTATCATAGACTTGTTTTCAAAACAAGTCCATTTCATACCACGTAAAGGGTTGCCATCAGCAACAAAATTAGCAGATTTATTCATAAGACACATATACCGACCACTTGGGACACCCAGGAGAATAATTTCAGATAGGGGCGTGCAATTTACTGCACGGTTTTTGAGAGTATTGGTACGTCTCTTAGAGTCTTCACAAGGTCTTAGCTCTGCATACCATCCTAGCACTAATGCCATGGCTGAATGAGCCAATGCAAGGATTGAGAGATATTTGCGATCATATGTATCTTATCAACAGTGGGAATGGGCTGATCTGCTTCCATTTTCTGAGGTAGCATATAATAATGCTATACATAAAAGCACAGGGTGTAGCCCATTCAAAATAGTAAATGGGGTAGAGTTTGTTCCAATGCCTGATTTACAGTGTGATGACATCCATCCTATGAGTGCTAAAATGCAATCGAAAAAAGTACAGGATAATTGGGGGAAGGTAAAAGAGACTCTCGACAGAACAGCACAAGAATACAAACAACAGGCAAACAAGAAAAGAACAGAGCATAAACCATTCCAAGCCAGCAATTATGTTTACTTGTCAACAAAATATATAAAATTAAACCTAAATAGTAGGAAACTTGGTCCAAAATATATTGGACCTTTCCAGATTACTAAAGTGATTAATCCCATCACTGTACAACTTAGATTACCACCTCAGTTAAAACGAATACATCCTACGTTTCATGCTAGTTTATTGAAGCCTATAGGACACAATAATATACTTAGGACCGAGGAACCTATTATATCTAGGGGTTCTACCCATGCTGAAATTGATAAAATTCTAGATTCTCGTTTATGCAGAAAAGTATTGCAATATCTGGTAAGATGGAAAAAATATCCTGAAGCAGAGGCAACATGGATAAAAGCATCAGATGTGTGTGCAAATAGACTTCTAAGGTAGTTTCATGCCAAGTATCCAGATAAGCCTTTGCTTGAGACAGAACAAAAATCTGACCAGTGATAGATGAGAGAAAGCCAAAACAGATACATACAATTTAAGTCTCAAAAAAGATGTATCAGAGAGAGCAGAACTTCTAACAGTTTGGAAAGCAAACTTAAAACTTTGAAAATAATCCTCAAATTCTTTTCTGATAAAGATAATTTGAGAGCCAGTTTGGTGTAGTGCTAATGGACAACTGGGACACTGCAAGTTCTCCTCTAATCTTGAGCAGAAGTTGGATACTTTGGACCTGACACTCACTCTCAGCCTAGTAAGAAGGCAAGGAAAAGCAATTTCTGAAATATTGTGAAGAAAACTGCAAGGGCTTATCCAAGTAATTGCCAGGAGTCAACACTAATTCAAACACTTTTTACTATATTAGAATATTTGGATCCTTAATAATTAATTAGATAAACTCTGGATAAACTTAAGAAAATTGTGTGTCTCCTTCATAAACCAACAGCCAGTTGGGATATTCAGGAAATAAGATTTTTGCTCAAAAAAGGAAAATTATATCAATTAGGAAAGGGGGAAAATCCAAGGGGAGCATGGTTATCTTGAGGATGGGGTGGGTCTACCCCATGGACTAAGAGAGAGTGAAATATTGACATATGTATGGTAGTGTCTTTATGTAAATGCCACATCATATGTCCCGCAAGACATTTTGACTCAAGTAATGGTAGCATTTGTGTGGGCACTGCAGTGGGAAATTTAAGCATTTGTGTGGGAAATGCAGATCATTCACATCAAAATCTACCTCAAATCAAGGAAAGAGAACATGCATTTTTCTTTCAGACACTTACAGTATGGAGCAGGGACTGAAATGAGAGCAAAGGAATTCAATTCTTCTCCAAGACTAATTATTGTGTTCTAAAGCCCCTGTCACACTGCACCAACGGATGCAAAGAGGATGTAAAACGGACAAAAAAGCTTGCCATCCATTTGGGAAAACATGATGTACTCACTGCCTCCATTTTGCTTCCTCTCTATCCGTCCAGCATCCGTCTATTGATGTTTCATCTGCTCAGAATAGTTGGGCTGCCCAAAACTTTTGTGTGGAAAATGTATCCAATGCGTCCGTTCTGCATCCGCTACACATCCGCTACGCATCCGTTCTTGCATCCGTTACGCATCCGCTATATCCGCTAGGCATCCGTTCCGCAACTCGCATCTGCTCGGATGCAGGGAGGAAGCGGAACGGATGCGGAACGGATGCAGAACAGATGCCTAGCGGATGCAGCACGGAAACAAAGTGTTTAAAACAGAAAAAAACGTTCGCAGAGGGGACCTATCTCGGATATTAAGGATGTCTACAGGATGCCTAGAGGATGCCTAGAGGATGCAAAGGGACACCTATATCCTATAAAAGACGGAGCAAACATCTGGATCTCACTTTCAGAACAGCAGCTCTGCGGTGCAGACCTCTGCAGCCTTCATCTGGCTCTTCCTCTTCCACAGCATCCAGTCATGTTCCACCGTGGATCGTAACACAGTCCTTTTGGCAGCCAACCATCCTTCTGCAACAGTGCGAAGCCATCTACAGGTCTGTGAACTCTACTACCGGGAAGAAAAAGGGGCGGCCAAGAAGCATCTGGGTACAAAGATGGTTCGCCAGAAGAGCAGAGGATGGACTGTACAACAAACTGATGGTGGAGCTCAGGAACAAAGACACTCGGGCATTTCAAAACTTCATGAGGATGCCTCCAGCCATGTTTGACGAAGTTGTGCAGCGCCTGACACCCAGGTTGACCAGACAAACACCAACTTCTGGCCCAGCCTGGAACCTGGCTCAAGGTGCACTCACTCTGGCCACCTGGCCTCAGGGACCACCTACAGGAGCATGCAGTACGGCTGGAGGGTGCCACCTAGCACCATCAGCATGTGGTCAGAGAAGTGGTGCAGGCATCATCGAAGAATACAAGGAGGAGCTCCTCACGTGCCCCTCCACTGAAGAAGGATGGAAGAAAGTTGCAGAGCAGTGGTAACAGCGGTGGAACTTCCCACACACCATTGGAAGTCACTCGATGGCAAGCACAATGGCCTGCAAAGCCCCAGCCAAGTCAGGGTCCACTTATTTCAACTACAAGGGCTTCAGCATTATCCTCTTCGCCATGGTCTATGCTGACTACAAGTTCATGTACATCGATGCTTTCAGGCAGCGGCTCATCTTCAGATGCCCAGGTATACAACGCCAGTCACCTCAAGGAGGGCTGGAACATAACCTCATCAATGGGCTTCCAGATCCAGACCCACTGCCCAATGACACGCAAGATGTGCCCTACTTCATCGTGGAGGATGACACCTTCTCCCTCACAACCTATCTCATGAAGCCCTACACCTCCAAATACCTCACCCGTGAAGAGAGGATCTTCAACTACAGGGCTGTCCAGGGCAAGGCAGGTGGTGGAGAACGCCTTTGGCATCCTGGCCAACAGGTTCCAGGTACTTCTCACCACCATGCAGCATCACCCACAGACCGGAGAGGATCATGGAAGCTTGCTGCATCCTGCACAATCTCATGCGCACCCGCTACCCAGTCTTGCAGAACAGGCTCATGGACCTCCAACAAGGCAATGGGACATGGAGTCTGGGGAATGGAGGCAAGGGCGAAACCTGATAGACACTGAGGATGTGCAAGGCCCCAACAGAGCCTCATGTGAAGGGAAGAAGCAGCGCAACCTCCTGAAACACTGGTGCAAACCCCCAGCTGGGAGGTGGAGTGGCAAGACAGGATGATAGATGCTTAAATGGATGCTTCCTTCAGCCTGTCTCATCACACTGATGAGATTGGGCCATGTATGTTGAGTGGCCTACAATGAACAGGGCATTTAATAAAGAGTTGTGTTTATGTTGACATGTATGGATGATTGATTATATCGTTATTGATAATAAAGGGCCATAGGTGTGGCACCTGGGAGGGTGGACCATACAGTCCCACTATGCTTGCACTGGAGGTTTATCTATCCCACAGCTATTACCCATCCCAAAGGTACCCTGCCCATCCACAGGTATCCCTGCCCATCCCACAGGTATCCCTGCCCATCCCACAGCTCTCTTAACCCATCCCACAAGCATGCAAAGGCTGAAACCATTTCCTAAAAGTTCCAGCAAGACTTTATTAAAAAAAAGAAATGAAGCAAGTGTGTGAAATATCAAAAATAGACTTTATTAACACAAGCTATAAGACAAAATATGATCTCTGGTACTCCTCTTGGTCGCTCAGTCTCAGGGGTGAAGGGTGCAGGTGCTGTGGAGGTGGCTGGTGCTGGAGTGCTTGTTCATCAGCTCCTCCAGAAGCAGAAGCAGCAGAAGCCCCAGCCCCAGAAGAGCGACCCGTGCTGCAGAAGCCCCAGCGAACCAGAGTGAGGGCCAGGGGGCGGGGATGGTAGCCCTGTCCTCTTGCAAGGGCTGGCAGCAGATGGCTGAGGCTGCTGTGCTTCAAGCATGGTTGTGGGTTTGCTAGCTGGCAGGAAGGCTGGCAGGCACACAGGCTGGCAGCAAGGCTGGCAGGGAGGCAGCACAAGGCTGGCAGGAAGGCTGGCAGGCAGGTAGCACCAAGGCTGCAGGCAGGCAGGCACCAAGGTTGGCAGGAAGTTGCACTAAGGCTGGCAGGAAGGCTGGCAGGAGGCTGGCACAACGGCTGGCAGAGGCTGGCAAAGGCTGGCAGGAGCTGGCAGCAAGGCTGGCAGGCAGACATGCAGGAGACACGCAGGCAGCAAGCTTGCAGGCAGACATGCAGCAAGACATGCAGGCAGACATGCAGGCAGGACAGGCAAGGCAGTCGATGTGTCTGGCAGCAGGTCTTTCCTCTGAATGGTGACCTGCCTTCCGAGCTGCTTCCGTATATCCGGCGGGGCTTGCGCAATGCATCCCCCCGCATGCGCAATTAACGCCAGGCATCCGTTAGGCTTCTGCTGTGCTCTGTTCGGCTTCCGCTGTGCATCCGCTTCATCTGCTGTGCATCCGGTTGTGCATCCGCTGTATCCATTCCGCGTCCACTTTGCTGAGACCCCCGGAAGCCCTGCGGATGTGCCATCCGCTCCCATCTGCTTCCATCCGCTAGGCTTCCGTTCCACATCCGCTTTCCATCTGCCCTGCATCCTCCCCGCGTCCGTGTTATCCGCTCCGGTTAGGCAAATTTTTGCCCCTTTTGAGAGCGGATAACAAGGATGAACATATAACAACGGATGGAACATTTTGCTCGTCCATTGTGTCCATTTTGCATCCGTTGGGCAGTGTGACAGGGCCTTAAGCCCAATATCTGAGTATAAATGAAGGCAGCAGTAAGTCTCCTGAGATTCTTATTTTTGTGCCAAGGAAGAGGGTTTCCTGCAACATTACCATATATTTAGTAAAGGCCTAAGATATCTATAGCCAAAGGATAACAATTGATTAACATGGACATTGCTGTTACCCTTATTTTGGGGGAGGAACAGGGCCATGACAGCTCAAAGAAATATTTCCCTACATGGAGAAAATCAATATAGTTACTGCTTTGGGAAGTAATGCTATGCTGTAATTTCTCTCCATTTTATGGCCTGTTTTAGACTGCTCAAACACACCACAGCAAGTTGCAATTGGTTTAATTATGAGATACATTTCAGATAAACACAAAGGCAAGTAGGGAGCTGACTCAGCACACAGAGAGGGAGAAAAAAAGAGAGGGAAAGAGAATGGCTTGTCTGAAAGCTAGGCACAATACAGGTAATACAAAGTCCAGCTGAGAGTTGTAGTTATAGGAAATGAATTGTGGGGAGAGAATAGGGCAGCCAATGTCGATCAGATTTTGGGAAATGGGGCAAGGCAGGAGTAGAAAGGAAAGATTAATCTGGGGCAGTCCTGGAGTCAAACACGAGAAAATTACTTATGTCAGTTTGGAAGTCAAGAACAAGGTGCATGGCTGCAGAATAGACAGGGACATGCAACATAACAATGCAATATCGCGGAGAACCAGTCTCTGTTCTTACATAGTGCTAGCAAATGTGCATTTTTGTTTTTGGAGGAATTGAGCAGATCTCCTTTGCCTTGCTTTCCAAAGTTGTTGATATAGCTGGGAACTGATGACTCAGGTAACTGTAGCATTTGTGTGGGCATTGCAGTGGGAAATTGAAGCATTTGTCTGGTGAGTCTGCCCTTACCTGCTTATGTGGGCTAACTGCCTGTTCAGCTTCAGGTTATCGATGGTCTGCTGGCTCCTAAGCTGGAAACTCAATGGATTTGTTTGCATAGCCCTGGCTCCTGGTCTCTTAATAATGTGGGCTTGAAAAACACTGATTCCAAGAAATCTGAATGGACCATAATACAGTCCACCAATGAATGGTTGATCTTTTATCAAACAGAACTGGAGATCAGGATATATTGTCCCTCTGCCTTCTGAAGATATCTCTAGATTCCACAAGGAGCCTTGTATTTAAGAAGCAACTTACTTCATATTTAGGGCCTGGGGGTAAAGATTGGTTGATAGAATCAGGAGGAAGAGCTTGGTGTTGGAAATAAAAAGTCTGAATTATTGCCTTTGCCATTCTTGTGGTGGTGGCCTCAAAGTTGGAAAGAAATCTGGGGACCAGCCAACATAAGGTTCATTCTTTGAAATGCTTTCCATTTTCTTAAGGGAGGAAGAGAAGGAGAAGACTGTGAATTCTCCCAGCTGGTGGGTAGGTAACAAGCCTCAGTAGCACTAACTTCCTTGTGCCTTTTTATTTCTATCATGAATTTAACTACTAAGGATATCCTCCTACAAAAAAAAGGAATAATTTAGCTCAACCTGGATCATATTTCTAACTGACTGCTTGCAAGGGATTTCTCTCACTACAGGATGCCTGTAAACTAACGCCCCCTCCCTCCACTGCGTTGTTATTTATCAATTTATCTTCATTGAAACTTGGCTATCTACTCTCTAATCCCCTTCCCGCCCAATTCCACCGCTCCCCTTTTTCAGGGATTTCTTTGTGTATGCATACAGAACTTCCATTTCTCATGTCCAGAACTGATTACATGCTGTGTGGAATGACAGAGCCAATGCAGTTTTTCAAGCCCACATTATTTAGAGACCAGGAGCCAGGGCTATGCAAACAGCCTTCAACTCTTCAATGCAGCATCTTGCCTGATGTTAAGGACAAATGACGAATATATCAAGTTTATTTGGTGAGCTGAATAAATCACAGTGTAATCTCAGCCATATAGTTCAGAATCAGCTACCATCTACCAATAGGAAACAGTCACAGCAAAACAGCACCAATAAATTGAAAAATGGTGATCTTCCAGACACTGAGAACTGAATCTTATTTCCAAGACATCTGTGGAAGCTTGATGACAAATATTACCTTTTAATAAGCCATTATTCTTTTACCTTATTTGTGTTGCATTAATCAATTGCTTGTCCACACAAAAACCGCCATGGTCTAGAACAAGAGTTCAACTTTTCTCCCACTGGCAACTCAGCTTGGCTTTTGAGTGATGAGCCATTTTTGAGCACCCCTCAAAAATAGACTGGATAAAAGGGACATGACTATATAATTAAATAATACTCTTAAATATTTTGAATCCTATTAACTGCATTAATAATTTTTCTCTTTGTGTCATACTAAACTTAAAATATCCTGGCAAGGGGTCTAAAGGCTGTAGTCCAAACTTTTGAAGTTCAAAAGTTACACTAAGGTTTCTGAGTTTGGAGTCAAGAGGGCAGATCAAATTATTTAGTGCCCAGGCAGTGGTGTTGAGGGAATGCAATTATTGGGAAGGGAAGCGAGACAATGACCAAGGTTCACTGAAGGGTTGTTGGTGTGGTCATTTATCCCTTCAGTAAGCTTTTCGATTTCTGCCTGGATTAGTCCCTGCAGTTTTCTTGCCAAGGCATTTGGAAATGCTTTGCCACTGCTTCCTTCTCAGGGCTGAGAGAAAGTGAATGTCCCAAGGTCACCCACCATTAGAACTAGAACTCCTGGTCTCCCATTTTCTAGCCCAATACTTTAACCACTACCCCAAGCTCTTTGGCCATATGTCATTATTAAAATTAACTCTATTTATATCTGTAGCATTTTCTTGTAGCTTTGTCCATATCTTTCTCAGATGCAGCTAATGCACATATTTATTGATTCACATAATCAGGCTCAAGGCAGATTCTTTTTAACTGTAAGAAATCCATACAATGGTGAAACAATGGTTTTAATGTTTGGAATTAGCCAGATGTTAACTCCTGTTGTTTCCATTCTAAGCACAGTAAGCTGATTCTGTTTTACTTAAAATAGAAAACTGACAAGAAAATTCAGGAATGAGAAAGTTGCACAGAATTCTCTACTGGCCTCTTATGTGTTTTCAGTCTTAGAGGGATAACTGTGATCTACTCATGTTAGGAATTACACCACATTTTTTACATGTTTACATGTTTCCTAGCTCCAAATAGCAAACAGTTGTGTTGCAAATTTTCAAAAACATATTCAGAGATGCCACACAGCCTGGAGCCATAGGAAGTTCATTCCTGCTTTAAGTATAATATAAAAACACACAATACAGATAACAGATAATCAGAGTTGGAAGGGACCTTATAGGTCATCTGGTCACTGAAGTCAGCCTCATTGTATGAAAGGGTGGGATACCCAGTTAAATAATGAACCATAAAAAGAAACATTTCATCATTATACGCACATTATTTCAATAATGAAGCTCTTGCTGCAAATTGAAGGGCACTTCTCACTCTGCTCAAAAGGAAACAATGAAAACATCAGAAATACTTTCTAAAATATTCCTGCAAAATTTTCAAGGGTAGTGAAAGAGAAGATAAACACAGTTCTTCAGAATAATTAATAAATACACTTAGAATTGCTTTATTTGTTGAAAACAATAATGGAGTCAGACACCATAGTCCTAGATTCATGCTGGGGAAAAATATTAAGCTAACCAAGGTGTATCAGAAGAAAAGAAGGAACACATCCTTGTCATTATTTTCTAGGTTTCTTTATCATGACCAAAGTTGCAGCTGCCTACCATCCTTGTCCTATTGTCCCCAATTATTAGTTCCCATTTCTTATATTTAAACTTACGCTAATTCTTATTTCTATTGTATTGTGTTTGACAAAATAAATAAATAAATAAAAATAAATCAATCAATCTCTGCTTTATTTCAGTGTCAGGGATAACAACTGATGTTCTCCTTGTAGGTGGCAGACAAGCCTAGTTCAGGACAGCAGTTGGTGAATTCCCCTCACTGTGTTACTTCTCTCACTGAACATCAGCTGCTGGCAGAATCACTAAAGGCTGATCCTAACACGTGGCTGTTACAGCTTTGTCTGCCTTTTAAGTTGACTGAGTGACAGGTCTCCAGTGCCTTGTCATGAGGCTATTTCTGGACATTGGTCTAGTGTTCTTCTGTTCAGACTACTAAACTCCTAGCCAAAAAAGATTCCACTAACCTGCCAGATGGTGAATTTTGGGACATGGCTTAAGTAGTCTTTCATAAAATTACTAATATAATGTGCAGAAATAGTCTGAGTGATAGATCATCAGTGTGCTGGAGAGGTTGCCAAGAACATTGAGGGATATCCCTTCCACTTGAACTTTCCTTGCACCTGGCACCTGCAGTTCAGGCCGAAAAGGAAATTTGTTGCTCATTTCCTTTGGCTGTCATACATTCCTAATCAGTATGTACTTCAAAATGCTAGTACTTAGGTTGGTTAGTGAATATTAGGCAGCAGATGGTCATGGACGGCAGCACCAAAAGCAGACCACAGAGAACCCCAAATGGGATAGGGGAAAACAAAATGTCCTCCCCCAGATAATAAAACTGCAAATTGTAGCATTTCTCCTTTACTGCAATTCCAGCATCAAAGAACAGCATCAAGAAATATATTGTAATATCTGTAATGCTTTGCAGGACATTACCTCAGAGATTAGGTAAACCAATTATGGCTATGATGAGGAGGTATGATTGGGACTGTTTTGAAACATGAGCTTGCCCCTCCCCTCTAAATATTTAATGTTAGCAATTTCCCTTCCACCTTTTGCCCTCTCCACTCACACTAGACAAAGTTAATGAACATAATTGGGATCGGAAATTCTGTCATTAAGCGTGACAGTCACAAATGACATTGGGTGATTGCACCAACATAACAATAATAGTTCTGGCAGTTCCAGTTGTAGTCATTAAGGAAATCCCATATGGTCATTAGACACAATGTCACATGATTGTCATTTGAGACCTCCTGTCAGCTCCCCCATTGACTCTGGCTGTTGGGAACTGTCAAGGAAGATCACAAGTGGCAATCTTGTGACTACGGGACGCTGCAACTGTCATAATTATGAGCTGGTCACCAAGTGTGCAAATTACAATCACATCAGTGATGGGATTCAATTTTTTTTTACTACTGGTTCTGTGGCCATGGCTTGGTGGGTGTGGCAGAGGGGGTATTTGCCGGTTCTCCGAACTGCTCAAAATTTCCACTACCAGTTCTCCAGAACTGGTCAGAACCTGCTGAATACCATCTCTGAGTTGGTCCTTCTTTCAGTGGATAGTCATGATTTCCCTCAAGAGACTGTTGTGAAGATAAACATTAAAATGCAGTGTTGTTGTCCTTGGGAGATTTCAGGGCATCTGTGTTTGTATACTTCTTTCTCAAGAATGTGAATATGTATATACAGGGAGATAAGGTGAGTGAGATCAAGAGAGAACACTGCCATCAGAAGTGTAAACTCCTTTCATATTTGTCCTATATTTGCAAAAATAACCTGTGTTTAACATAGTTAAACCTTTCAAACAATTGTGATCAGATTTCATTAATTTAGTCTTTCACTGTAAATGATAACAAGTTGGTTTTTTTTTTTTAAATGTTTTTGGGAATAACAAACCTAGCAGCTAACCCTGAGGCCTGAAGGAATTTATTACATAACATCAGTTGGTACACCTTATTAATAAACAGGAATAAAACAATAGTGAGATTCATTTATCAAGTTCTGTTTATGATTTTTCTATTTCTTACAGGTTTTTTTTGATGAATTAGGGATTTTTCTGCTTGAGTGAAACATTCTGAAAAAAAATTAAGAGAAGCTAAAAAGGAATAAGAAAGCAAAATTCCTTCTAAACATCACTTTGAAATATGAAAAATAGGACAGCTGACCTTGATGAAAAATATGAAAGTCACTTGTGAAATGGGTGGCAAATAAACATAATAAATAATAATAAAATAATGATACAAAAGCTTTCTGAACTTAAAACATTTGTCAGCTGGAAGGTTTTGTTATGCACTGTTAAAAATTTCACTCATTCCTTTACCTGTAGAATGTAGCAATTTATGCATTGTCCTTTGGGCATTGTCTTTATCAGTATTTGAGATCCAAGTGAGCAGTGTCTCATCCAACAGTTCTCATCTGACAATCATTTATCTTCCCCCGTTATGTACCTGGAAGAAACGCATCAACATTCTAATTGACATAATAGCAATTTTCATGTTTGCTATTGATTAACACACTTACAAAAGGTCAATAAGTATTTTAAGCACTTTGCTGATACAGTACATGCTCCAATTATCCTGTAGCATTCATAATCATTTTGTTAAATGTCAATTAAATGCAAGCGCCATTTCCTACCAGAATGACACTGATATGTAATGAAGTGTAGAACTTTGATACTTGATTGATTGAGTACTTTTTTCAGACAATTAGTCCACAGTTAAATGGCTTTACATTGAAATGACAGGGGTCTGTGCTCAATTAAAGTAAAGAATAAAATTTAAAAGCAATGAATGAATAATTCCTAGGAACTACCATGTTTCTCCAACAATACGCCCCCCCATAGGAAGACCCAGCATGTTTTCTAGACATAAAATGAAATTAAGCCCCTCCCCCCAAATTTAGGCCTAGTTTAAAACATGTGAAATTGGGAGGGGAGGTGGGGGGGAACTTGCCATTAGGAGTGCCCTGCGGGCAGCTACGCCTCACCATCAGCTGCTCCTAACATCATGGGTGGAGCACAGAGGGCTCCCTTACCCCTCCCATACCCAGGTCAGTAGGCGGGCGGCATTGGTGTGGATGTCCGGCAGTGTTTCAGCCTCTTCTCAGGCCTCCATAGCTTCCATGGTTCCCACCGGTGCTGGCACCTCTCTTGTCAGTGCCGTCTTCAACAACAGCATCTGAGTTGCTCCCACTTTCTCCCCATCCCCATAACAATAGGAAAAAAAACATTTTGAGGTACCTGGGAGTGCCGCACGCTGCATTTTGGTTTAATCCTGAGTGGCTGGGTGGGCATGAGAAGAGCCGAGCAAGCATCTCTGCTGCTGCTACCCTTGGTGCTCCAGCCTCGGGCTCTGCAAGTTTGCAAAAATCCTGGTGCACAGCCCATTCCTGAATTCCAAGCACCCAGGCTGAGCTGCAGCTGTCCCTCTCTTGCCAGCGCCAACTCCAATAACAGCGGCAGCAGCGGCGGGAACCATGGAAGCGTTTCAGCTGCTTCTTGGGTGGGGGAGCCACCTCTGTAACTTCCACAGTTCCCGCCGCTGCTGCCGCTGTTATTGGAGATGCTCACTCGGCTCTTCTCATGCCCACCCAGCCACTCAGGATTAAACCAAAATGCAGCATGTAGTGCTCCCAGGTAACTCAAAATGTATATCACAATTATACAACTACAATATATTCAACTTTTATATCACAATTATATCACAATTACTTTTCTTTCAGAAAAAAAAAGACAGATTATAGTTTTGGACAGTTGGCAGAAATGGTTAACGGCATCTTGTTTTATGCCAAAAATCCTACAACAAATTACATAAAGTATTTATGTTGAAAACATTTCAGAGTATTTAGCCCTGTTAGCAATCATAGTGTCTATATCTTGTTTTTAGTTGCAGCACATTCTTCTCTTTTTCCCTTCAAAATTATCCCCACAATATTTTTAGCCAGCAATGTTTAGATCATTACAGTTTTCTGTCTGAAAAAAAAAGAGAGGGAGAAACACTAGATCCTGGCAAGGTGCTTTCTGAAGCTTTCTTCTATCTAAGTAGATTTTTGGATTTTTACAGACTGGGTGTGATATGGCTAAATAAATAGGCAAATGATGTCATGAAGATATTGTGACTCTACTAGATGATGTTATGAAGATAGTGATCTGTCTTGGAAGGATCCGTATTTCACTGAAGGACAGAAAATGGATTCTACGTACAGATCTATTCAGAACAACTGTCTTAACATTCTGCATCCTTTTATATCATTTATAAAAGCAGAAAATGGGGTAACGGAATTCTGATTATCTGGAAATCACTGAGTGGTTTTCCTAGAAATCCTTCAGATGGGTTATTACAATTTAGTCTCAGTTTTATTTGAGTTAAAATTTAGGTGCTGTCATGATTCGGAAGTCAAGATATACACAAAGCACTCTTGCACTTCAGTAATTGTTTCTGTTGCTTCAGCAATACCACTGGCTCCTAATGGCATTGCTCAGCTTTTCTACCAAAACATTAACCCTGACTTTGGATCTGTAATTCCTATGATGTGGAGATTCAATGCTATCTCAGCTGAGAAGAACCAAAAACTAAAGAAATGAACACCATCTTTAAATTTAGTTTGAAAATGAGTTACACATTGATAGGAGCCATCCCTCACCTTCTGCTGTTTAGCTTACTGCTTATATAATACTTTAATGTGAATAAATATGACTTGTGGTTGGCAAGATGGATTGGTCTTGGTTTTTAACTGAAAGGCATGAATCAAGGTACTTCTTATTTATTTCCGCGTTCTTGAGTATAGGTGATTTTCATCACTTCCAGCATGAGAAATTAGGAGAACTTCTGGAGAGAAAAAAAACCCCATTCTTTCAACCTTCCAAGAACAAAAATTGTCCTTTTGCCATTGGGGTTGCCAAGAAATCTGTGTTATGTCCACTCACTTTCTTTTTCAGGGACACAAATAGTCAAAGGCAAGAAGAAGATTGAATATAGGAGCAAAGTCTCTTTGTCTTGTTAACGATCCTGAAAGCACACTGTTACCTTCCCACCAAAGTGGTCCCTATTTTTCTGCTTGCATTTTTACATGCTTTCAAACTGCTAGGTTAACAGAAACAGGGACAAGTAATGGGAGCTCACTCTGTTATGCGGTGCAAGGGATTTGAACTGCCAAATTGTGCATCTTTCTGATTAACAAGCTCAACATCTTAAGGCCCTGTCACACTGCACCAACGGATAGAAAGAGGATGTAAAATGGAGAAAAACACTTGCCATCTTCCGTTTGTACTCACTGCATCGTTTTGCTTCCTCTCCTATCCGTCCAGCTATCGTCTATTGACGTTTTCATCCACTCAGAGGTTTTGAGCTGCTCAAAACTTTTGAGTGGGATATGTATCCAATGCGTCCATGTTTGCATCCGCAAGGCATACGGGGGACATCCGTTCTGCATCCGTTACGCATCGCTATATCCGCTAGGAATCCGTTCGCATCCCGACAAACTCAATCTGCTTCAGTGGTAAACGGACGCAGGGAGGAAGCGGAACGGATGCGGAACGGACAGCGCAGCATTAGTAGCATGGACGGAGAAAGGATGAAAGCGGATGCGCATGCAAGAAGATTTAAAACAGAAAAAACATTATCGCCAGAGGGGACTCTATCTGGATATTAAGGGATGTATAGAGGATGCCTAGAGGATGCAAAGGGACACATAGGGGAAAACTATATTGCCTATAAAAAGGGGGAGCAACTCAACTCTGGATCTCACTTTCAGACCAGCAGCCCAGCTGTGCAGACCTCTGCAGCCTTCATTGCCTCTTCCTCTTCCACAGCATCTAGTCATCTCCACCATGGGATCGTAACACACTCCTTTTGGTAGCCCACATCCTTCTGCAACAGTGCAAAGCCATCTACAGGCTCTGTGAACTCTACTACGGGAGAAAAGAGGCAGGCGAAGAAGCATCTGGTCTGAAGATGGTCGGAGAAGAGCAGAGTTGGCCTGTACAACAAGCTGATGGTGGAGCTCAGAAACGAAGACCCTCGTGCATTCTAGAACTTCATGAGGATGACTCCAGCCATGTTTGACGAAGTTGTGCAGCGGCTGACACCCAGGTTGACCAAGCAGAGCACCAAATTCCACCCCAGCCTGGACCCTAGGCTCAAGGTGGCACTCATCTGCACCACCTGGCCTCAGGGACCACCTACAGGAGCATGCAGTATGGCTGGGGGTGCCACAACAACACCATCAGCATGTGGTCAGAGAGTGGTGCAGGCCATCATCGAAGAATACCTGGAGGAGGTCTCCATGCCATCGTCCCCCTCCATGAAGAAGGCTGGAAGAAAGTTGCAGAGCAGTGGTATCAGAAGTGGAACTTCCCCCACGTTGGAGCCATAGATGGCAAGCACGTGGCCTGAAAAGCACCAGCCAAGTCGGGGTCCACTTATTTCAACTACAGGGGCTTCTTCAGCATCATCCTCTTTGCCATGGTCGATGCTGACTACAAGTTTCATGTACATCGATGCTTCAGGCAATGGGTCATATTCAGATAACCAGGTATACAATGCCGTGACCACCAGGAGGGGCTGGAACGCAACCTCATCATGGGCTTCCCAGATCCAGACCCCCTGCCCAACAACACGCAAGATGTGCCCTACTCATCATGGGGGATGACACCTTCTCCCTCAGAACCTACCTCATGAAGCCTACACTTCCCAGACTCCCTCACCCATGAAGAGAGGATCTTCAACAACAGGTCGTCCAGGGCAAGGCGGGTGGTGGAGAACACCTTTGGCATCCTGGCAACAGGTTCCAGATACTTCTCACCACCATGCACGAATCGCCCAGAGACCGTGAGGAGGGATATCGGAAGCTTGCCTGCTCATGCAACAAATCTCATGTGCAAGCATACGAATTGCCAGCCAGCAAGCAGCACAAGCAAATATCCAGAGGGCAGTTACCGGCAGCAGATAGCAATAATGCCAATCGTGTGCCATATTACAATCGACAGAAGTGAGCGATATGCAGAACGAGATAAAAAGCCGAGTACAAGGCAGGTAAGCACTAGCAGCAACGATGGAGAGGATTGCCATGCCACAGACAAGAGTGCAGTGCACAGATATTGCATGCAGTGCCAGCAAATGGCATGGAAACGATAATGCAGTGTGCAGCATAAATAGAACGGCATGCAATGAAACAAGAGGCACGCCATGCGCAGAGGCCATGCATAACCATAAGATTTGCTAATAGAAAAAAAGCCTAGCAGGCGACAGCAGGTAAAGCAAAAGACAGCAACTACATACAATGCAGGCCGAAAGCAAACCCACTACGCAGCTCTTGCAGACACAGGGCTTCGTGGTATCTCCAGCAAGCTGGAGCCTTGGGGGAATGGAGGCAAGGGCGAAACTGATAGACACCTGAGGATGTGCAGGCCCCAAAGAGCCTCACGTGAAGGAAAGAAGCAGCGCAACCTCCTGAAACACTGGTGGCAAAACTTGATCCAACTTGGCAGTGGGTGGCAAGACAGGATTGGGTAGATGATTAAATGATGCTTCCTTCAGCCTGTCTCATCACACTGCATGAGCATTGTGCCATGTATTGTTGGTTGGGCTAACAATGAACAGGGCATTTAATAAAGAGTTGTGTTTATGCTATCAAATGTGTGGATCATCTTAATGTTATTGATAATGAGGTTCCAAAGTTGTTGGCACCTGGGAGGGTGGTAACCCATAACAGTCCACTCATGCTTGCACTGGAGGTTTTATCTTATCCCACAGCTATCTTAACCCATCCAAGGTATCCTGCCATCCACCGATATTACCAGCCCACGGTAATGCCCTGCCATCCCACAGGTATCCCTGCCCATCCATGCTATCTTTACCTTCCCACAAGCATGCAAACGCTTAAACCATTTCTAAAAGTTTCCACCAAGACTTTATTGAATAAATAAATGAAGCAAGTGTGTTGAAGCAAAGAATAAATTTTATTAATCACGAGATGTAAAAGAAGAATGACCAGTCAGTGTCCAAATAAAGACTACAGGTAGCTGGCCACAATCCTCTGGCACTCCTCTCGGCACTCAGAGGTGTGCCAGTCTCAGGGGTGAAGGGTCAGGTGCTGATGGAGGTGGCTGCTGCTTGGAGTGCTGGTCTGTGGTGTCGTAGGGTGCCTGGCCCGAGAGGACAACAGGTGCAACCTGTGTTGAGGAAGCTCTTTCGGACAGCTGGCTCAGCACACACGTGGATGTTGGACTCTTCCTCCTGCATGTGGTGTCAGCCCCAGTACAAGGCCAGATTGTACTGAGGCGGGCTTGGCTGTGGGTAAGAGGAAGGAGCAGTGTGTGGGGCTGTCTGGTCTCCAGTGGGTGAGGACTGGGTTGGTGGCATCTGTGGCGTAGGTGGCATCGGTGGTTCGTCGGTGGCAATCATTTGGCGTGGGTGGCATCGGTGGCATAAGTGGAACCGGTGGCAACGGTGTCCATCCAATGACTTGTGCGTGGACTGGGAGGGTGCTGCCTGTGCTGCTGGACTCACTGCGTAGCCCGTAGCCTGGCTAGGTTGAGGGCCTGTGGAAACCTTGGAATGGGGAAGGGACATCACCTGGGGTGGAGGAGCAGACCTGGACTGGGGTGGAGGGTTTCCTCTGGGTCTGGAGGGTGTGAAGCAGCTCGGTGACTCTGTCCTTACCACCTGGTACTAAGGGGGTTCCGCCATGTCGTGAGGGTCTGGTTTGACATGGTGGGAGGGCTTTCGCGGATGGAGGAATGAGTGAGTCGGTGTGGACCAGTTGAGAGAGGAGATCTATGATGCTCCGATGGTAGTCCCATGATGCTCCACAGGAACAGTCGTGCTCTGCCCTCCTGTTGGCTCTCTGCTTTTTGTGGAGGTGGAGCTGTGGGTGGATGCAGGTAGGGTCGTGGTTGGAAGTGCCGTCTCCTTTCTCCAACTTCGCCAGGGAGTCCTCCATGTGCTCCCATGTGTTAAACACCTGTCCGGGTTTCCACATGGACGTCCAAGAAACTGCCTGGAGACAGAGTGACTCTTCGCGGAAGAGGACTGGATCTCACGCAGGCTGCCAGAGACAGAGGGGTCGTAAGAGGGGCTGCTGTCTGCTGCTGCCTCCTTCCCCCGTTGGGGGGTGGATCTCCCTCCAGGAAAGCTTGCCACACTGTGGCTCATCGGACATGAGGTTTCTCTGTCCTGTCCACTTGTCGACGCTAGAGTCGGCCATTGGCACGAATTTGTTGAGGTGCAGGCTTAACGTACCAGGTGTAGGCAATAAATGCTCAGTCCACCAGAGGCCGAGGAGCACCCTCCGAGTGTAGCCCAGACTCTCGACTTCTCCTCTCCAGCAGCCTGCTTCCTTTGTAATACTGTAGAGCCGGTGGTTCACTTCCGCACAAGGATTCGTTCATAGATCTCTGTCCAGACCATCCAACAGCCTCACTCTCTTCCGTTCCCATAGCATATGCCATTTTCTCCCTTTGGCAGGACCAGATGGCCTATCAGGAGGGGCTTATTCCAGTTTGTAGGGCTGCTCGTAGCACACGGCCAGCAGCAGCGCGCAGGATCATCATCTCATCATCAGACAGCAGCAGCAGCATCCACAGATCATAATCAGCATCAATCAGCAGCAGCAGCAGCACACACGCAGGAAATCATATCACTCCTCATCATCATCAAGCAGTCAGCAGCAGTAGCAACGAGCAGGACAGGAGCAACGAGCAGGACGAGCAGGACGAGCAAGTCAGGAGCATGAGCAGGACAGCAGGACGAGAGCAGTTCAGCAGAGTAAGGGGCACAGAGAAGCACCACCGCCGAGAGAGCCCTCAGCAGAGTAAGCCCAGCAAGAAGCACCACCGCAGGAGCAGCATCATCAGCTTCTCAGAAAGCAGAAGCAGCAGAAGCCCCAGCCGCAAAAGAGTGCAGTGCGTGTTTACAGAATGCCCACAGAGCAGAGTGAGGGCCACGGGCGCAGGAGGGTGGCCCCTGTCCCTCTTGCCAGGGATGGCAGCAGATGGCTGAGGCTTTTCTCTTTTTCCCCATGGTTGGTAGGGTTTGTGGTTGGCAGGGAGGCTGGCAGGAAGGCTGGCAGGTCAGAGGACACAAAGGCTGGCAGGAGGCAGGCTGGCAGGATTGGCAGCAGCAAGCAGGCAGCAAAGCTGGGCAGGCAGGCAGGCCAAGGCTGGCAGGCAGCATGGCTGGCAGGGAGTCAGGCAGCAAGGCTGCAGGATGGCAGGCGCAAGGCTGGCAGGATGGCAGGCAGCAAGGCAGGCAGCAAGGATGGCAGCAAGGCCTTGCAGGCAGGCGGCAAGGCAACTCAATGCGTTGGCAGCAAGGTCTTTCCTCTGAATGGTGACCTGCTTCCGAGGCTGCTTCACTTTATATCCGCGGGGCTGCCAATAATCCCCCCCGCATAGCAGATATATAGGCATAGACCGTAGGTTATCCCGCTGTGCTCACCGCAAAGGCTTCTTGCTCTAACATCCACTTCATTCGCTGTGATCCGCCTACGCAGTAACGCTGTCAGTTCCGTAGATTCCGCGTCCGTTCTGCAGTCCGCTGTATCCGTTCATTCGCTCTGCTTTGCGTGCGGCCGCAGCACGGAAGCTAGCGATGTGGCATCTGTTCCATCCGACGTTCATCCGCTTGGCTTCCGTTCCGCATCTTGCTTCCATCTGCCCTGCCGTCCTCCCCCCATCGTTCCGTTTTGTGTTATCTGTCTGGTATACAAATTTTTGCCCCTTTTGAGAGCGGATAACAAACAGGAATGGAACATTTTTCTCGTCGCTGTGTCCTTTTTTACAAACGTTTTATGCACACATTACCGTTGGGCATGGTGACAGGCCTTTAGCCACTGAGCAACTGAGCGTTTTATAAATATGACAAAGAGACTATATAATGATAAATAATGATAGATAGATAATGATAATAGACAGAATATTTTATTCTATGATCATTAACTAGGCGGAACGCAGTGCCATACACTGTATTCACTTTATTGTTTTCTTGTTCTCCCACCACATCTTTCTTTTTCAAGTTACTTGATAACTTCCACTGGGTTTAAATTTTTTCAAGTTTTCCTTCCACTTAGTCTGTTTTTACTCTTTCTTCATATTTTTGTGAAAATCAGAAGAAGTCATTCATATCTTTACAGAAAGAAAACATATTGCCATAGCATTTCGACTTATATCCCATCTACATAAGCTTTTTCCAGACCTAC